>JAQGAK010000837.1:0-50518 GCA_034696945.1 Lipothrix lubbocki | reverse complement strand
TTTTAATTCAATTTTAATTCAATTTTAATTCAATTTTAATTCAATTTTAATTCAATTTTAATTCAATTTTAATTCAAATTTAATTCAATTTTAATTCAATATTCAATTTTAATTCAATTTTTATTTAATTTAAAAAAGTTTTAATTATTACGATTAGCTTGTTCTAGTTATTTGGAACGCAGAAAATTGACCTATTGATTTCTCCGCCTAATCCTTCAGTTTAATATACAGGCATATTTTAAGATTGTTTGCTTTTCAGACATTAAAATGCAATTTGGTAAGTTCTTGTGCTTGTCACATGCAATTTTAAAAGCACCACCGATTTTTGGAAATTTTCATTTCTTATGCAAATTAACACATGAAATGACTAAAACATCAATGCTTCGCCCCGATTTGTACGCTTTCTTCGAAAGCTACTGACGAAGGGGTCGCTCCGCGATAGCGCGGCAGACTTCTTTAAAGCTCGGGAAATTTCGATTGTAATTATGCTTTACGATTACAAATAAACCAACACATTATAGGCTTAAAATAATTGTTCTGTAATCCATCCGAGTGTCCGTTCATCCGTCTGTTGATTTCAACACCATTGTAAGTTAATCCATGCCATCCGTGACATCTGCCTATTCGTCATTCGGTCACGCTTTTGTAAGAGACTGACTTGGCCTTATATTATATAAATAATATTTGTATATAATATTATTTAATTATTAAGATATAATAAAATATAATATAAGGGACAAGGTTGTTTTTGTTTAAGTCCATCCGTTCAGGGAAGGAAAAAATTTATTTTCTCGAAAATATGATTTTTTTGGGGGGGTTTATTATTACTTTTCATTTTTTTAACCTTCATGTTTTTGGATCTACTTTTTGCCTGAACATATATTATTGTTCCTCGTGAAATTAGCTGCATAGTGGACATTTTTAAATTTGATTACAGAGTTTAAAATAATTTAAAATTTTTTATTCAAATAAAATTGGATTTTTTTCGAATTTTTTCAAAAAATATGAAAATTCGTATGGTTACACAGGGTTTCAAAGAAAATAATTAAAATATGTACTAGGACCAGTTTTAAACGAAGAATCTAATGGTACTTATATTTTTTATGTATGTTGAACCGTTAAGGATTTATTAAATAAAAACTTTGATTGTCGTTCAAAATCGGAATTTTCAGATTTTTTGAAAAATCAGTGAAGCCTCAAAGGGCACATAGGGGTCAGTTTGGATGGTTTTAGGGCCCAACTGATTTTTCGAGCAAAAATGCTCCTGTAATTGTTAACTTTGAAAATCGTCTTTTTTGCAATTCAGGCATTTTTCGGATTTTTTGCCTCCCATGGCAACGTAAAACTTGAATAACTCCGAAACGGTGTGAGCTACGTCAAAATGGATTGTATAATTGAATTCCTGAATAAATTCTACATCTTAAAAATACCCATATGTTAAAGTGTGGTTTTTGAAACTATTTTATAAAAATTAATGTTGATGGTTGCCCCAATTTTTTTCAAACATTTTTGTTTTTGGCCTATAACTTTTAAACTAAGTATCACATTTTAACAATTTCTACAAATAGACAGGGTTTAAGATAGGTCCAAATGGATTTCACCAATAAATTCCTCGTAAAATCTAGAATTTTTTAAGTACCCTTGTGTATGGTTATGCTAATTATAACAATTTCAAAAAAATTGGTAATTATGGTTGCCCCCAAAATTTTTAATTTTTTTTTGTTTTTCCCCTATAACTTTTGAACAAAGTATCACAACTTCATGGTTTTTATAAATTTTACATCCCCTCATAGTAATGTACCTCCATGCAAAATTTCATTGGTCTAGCTCTAATAGCCTGGGAGGAGATCGAGATCAAAGGAATTATTCTAATTGCTTCCGGACGGACGGACGGACGGACGGACGGACGGACACACGGTCAGACATGTCGCTTTGCATTAGGTCCGCTACGCGACCCTAAAAATGTATTCCTAGAAATCCAACAAAAATGTATTCCATAATGAATCCAATAGAAAGTATTCCAATAGGAACCAAATAGAAAGCTCTACATTGTAATAATTGTTTCTAGAATTTTGTAATAATTAAAAAATGTATTTCTATAATATTCTAATAATAATAAAGTTTTCGTTAAAGAGTCAAAAGCCAACAGATAAATAATATAATGGAATGATATCTTTAATTATTTTATTGCTGATTATATCTCATATATGTATACTATGTCAAATATACGAATCTTCTCACAATGCCACAGTTCAAATCCACAACCCTCCCTCAAAGTCAAAGTTATACATGCTAACTGATCTAACAAATCTAATAATTACTAGTTTATAGTATTTATTTATTACGTTAAGCATACAAAACAACGCATTACATCCATAACGCAGTGACAATACAAAAAGCCAATATCGGCTTTTTTATCTTCAGAGTATTGCAAGCTGCAAGACTAGCAAGTTCCAAGACATTTTACAATTGCTTTTTTTGGTTCATTTGAAGGTTATTGTCTCCGTGAGCTGACAACTTTGCTTTACAGTTATAAACAATTAAAATAACATAATACAAAATTAATTTCTTATTTTTGGTATAAATAAAATATTAAATAAAAATAATACATTAAAAAATTACAAAATGAAATACAATATTAAAATAAAATAGTGAAATAATATATTAAAATAAAATAGTGAAATAATGTTAATATAAAATAGTAAAATAATATATTAAAATAAAATAGTAAAATAATATATTAAAATAAAATAGTAAAATAATATATTAAAATAAAATACTGAAATAATATAATAAAATAAAATGCTAAAATAAATAAAAATCTATAGGAGACTCGGACTCTCCAAAAGACAAGTGAAGAAACAAAGACTTGGCATCGGCCGCTATCGATTTGGTGAACACAAACGCAGAAGACTTGGCCATCTACGCCAGAAAACCTGCACTTTGGGGCTGATTTGCCTGAACGCGCTAACTTTTCCCGTGACTTTCCACATGAAAAATTCTATATACTTTCGGCCTTCAGTGTCGTCGCTTCTTCGCAAAAATCTATACGGAGACAGCGGACGGAGAAGAGTTGAATAAAAGTGTAAAGTACATAAATGTACAAGAAATAAATAATATTCAAACTTAATTGTTTCAAAATCCTCCAATGTTTTCAACATGAAAGGGACAAGAATCAGAACAAGAACACAACCAAATCATAATTTCTTCCTTGCATAAAAATATATTATGAGAAGTCACATTTCCTCCGGTATCATTTTTTGACATCAATTTTTTCGAATCATTGACTCCGTTCTTTCTGGGGGACAACGACTTTTACAAATCTGCACGAAGTGTGACCGATGAACTTCTTCGGAAAGGGTTGAAGGAACTGAAATGACCAGTGAATGTACAGTGACACTTCATTTGGTAGGTCATTAGTATTGAATTTTAATTGGAATTAGTTAAATTTTACTTAAAAATGTAAAGTAATAAAATAATAATTAGGGGTAACACTGTTATCTGTAAAATTGTGTGACGGGAGGGAAGAAGTAAAAATAGTAGTAATAATTCATTTGCCAGGTAATGTAATAATGAATAATATAGAATTTTCTTTAAAAGTTAGTTAAGTTAAAAGTTAATCTGTAATTTCTGATTATTTTTCGAATACTGCATTCCTTTGGTTTTGATCATAGTGTTGCTGATGATGTGGTGAGCTTTCCGAATTTATATTCGTAGCAGTTGAAGGATCTTCCACTATTAGGATCTCTGAAGATAGGTAAAGGGTTGAGAAACTTTAAACAAAATTTTAGATTGTTTAAAAAAAGAAGTGGCTTATGATAATGTAATTGTATATTAATATTGGAAATCAATGTATGTATACACTGAATAGTTTGAGACTGTAAATAAAGATGAATAAAAGATGAATAATAATGAAATATGTGATTATTAGTTGTAGATGGCTATGTCACTGGCGGCAGCAGCGGCTGCAGCAACGGCTTCGGGTGGAACGGATTCTGGCGTTGAGACTGGAAATGAAAGCAATGATATAGATGTAAATCTTTCTAATGGTCTCCATGGCTTTGATTCACTTGAAAATGACGGAGTTCTCATACTGGTTCCACCACCTCCACCTACATCACCTGAGTCCGCGAATGAAAGCCAGAGCCATGATGAGTCTGAGTCCGAAATGACATCCATGCACCGTGATCATTACAACAACTTTTCAGGGGAACCCATCAACAATTTTTCAGAATTGAATGGCGACGATTGTGTTACCGATATGGATAGAGATATTGACGAGGATGAGCTGGAAATCACGAATGCGCTCGCAAATTCGTGTAAGATTTTAGTTATGAATTTATGAACTTTATGAATTCACCTAGATGAATATTACCATTATGAATTTACCTCTACAAAATATTTGTATACTTTCTTTAAAATTATGACCTATGTAACTTCCTTTAGATGATTTCCAATCAAGAGAAAACAAAAATCTCATCAATGGTCTGGAGGACCAAATGCATCTTCCATTTATCCATGCATTTACTCCACATGTACACGCTTTTGCGATACCAGCATTTTCCCCTCCTCCCGCACCCCCTGCTACTCCAACGAATCTCAATACTTGCAAGGCGCTTATGAAGGTAATAATATTTTCTCTTTACCCATGCTTCACTTGGAAAGTGGTTAAAAGTTTCTTAAAAACTATTGTCGCTGACTAAATTTGCAGTTCGAGTTTCCGGAATTACCAAAGTTGTCGTGTCAATTCGTCGACCCTCCGGCGGGATTTCAGTCTTTCATGTCATTGCATCAGTTCAAAGTAGATCATAGTAAAGGTTACAATGTTGTCACACCGTCGGATGAAACATTGAGTGAGTGATATTGTAATTATTCTTAGATTTAATACAGTGGGCCTAAAATTCTTATGTCACATTTAACTATTTGGGTCTATTTACTTCTTGATTACTGATACAGAAAATGAATGTACAGCCTTAATACCGTACGAGCAACGTGATCTGCAAAAGAAAAGTACTTCCCGGAATTCTTGGAGTAAAAAGATTGGCAAGAAAACTCGCTGCCAGTATATGGCTGGCCGTGAAGAATATAGTATGTTTTTATCTTGATAATAATACCGTACTTTATTGATTACGGTTACAAGTTGCAACAAGGTCAAGGTCATGTTGTGATATCACATGTACTCATATTTGTTTCGTATAGATGAAAGACGGCTTCGGACGGCCGCAAACGCAAAAAATATTCCAGTTCTTTCGAAATTATTGGAGTCAGGAACGGATCCTAATGCATCAGATGAGTTAGGAAGAACAGCCTTGCACATCGCAGCATGTAAAGGCTACAGCGAAGTTGTTAGGTAATTTGAAAAAAAGATTATTTGGGCACATGTCAACTTTATATTACGCTTCTAAGTGGAGCGTAATATTGGAGTAACGCAATTAACTTGGACATATTGTTTAGATTGTTACTTCAATCTGGAGCTAATCCTAACAAAAAAGACTCCGTGGGAAACACTCCTTTGCATTTGGCAGCATGTACAAATCATTTTGATGTCGTAACTTGTTTACTCAGAGCTGGTAAGAATCTATACAAGTAAATATTTGTTACCAGTTTGACTTTTAAATAAACATTCAGTGTCTACTTATTAAATAATTTTAACACGGACCAATGAGTAACATAGCGAATTGCATAACCATGTACCTAAATCAAATAAATTACAGGTACGGATGTGGGTACACTAGATAACCATGGGCGTAACCCGTTACAACTCGCACAGTCCAAATTAAAGTTGATAGCTACGAGTAAGCAGCAACCAACCGAAGATGCAATAAAGATTAAGATGGAAGTACAACAAATTATTGAGATGATGTTGGAGTACTTACAGAAGAAAGGTCAAGACGTTGAGGCTGAATTATTAAATGCATTTGCGAATCGATTGACATTAAGTCAAACCCCGGATGAAGT
Organism: Lipothrix lubbocki; assembly: GCA_034696945.1. Classification (NCBI taxonomy): domain Eukaryota; kingdom Metazoa; phylum Arthropoda; class Collembola; order Symphypleona; family Sminthuridae; genus Lipothrix; species Lipothrix lubbocki. The sequence goes on along the minus strand of JAQGAK010000837.1, from coordinate 44,560 downwards.
CGATGCGGATGTGAAGAGCTTACTAGCTAATTTATCCAGCTTGACCCTTAATACGCCTTGCTCTTCGGCAGCCTTAAGTCGTTACAATAAATTGACTGCTGCTGCCATGGCAGCGTCCGCAAATTCCACGACCTCCGCTTCTTCCCTTTCCAGGACGTTTTTGCAACCGGCTAAGTTCGCAGTGGTAGGCTCACCTAGTGATTTACTCCCTGTTGGATGCCCCTCTATCGTCGAGAATATTCCCGGGGCCTCTGAAGTTGACAGTCGGTGCAATGATAATAATTTCAATAATTCGGGTGACACTAGTGATGATCCATGTCGTCCAGCTTTTACATTTTTCAAGTGACATTGTTATTATCATCTATAATTTTTTATCGTTTTCGTGCAAAAGTAATTATCGTTGTTATTGAGACGTACGAATTTTTTGCTACATGTAACAATGTGATCTAATTTGGATAATTCATTTTATATATACAATACATACATATATCAAATTTTTACACTATGCGGGAATCAGATATGGACAACGATATGGTGAGACTATTCTCATGACGTGTATATAAATTAGAATGGTGAGCTGATACTTCAATATATATGGACAGTTATGCATTTCTTCGGAGTTTTTAATTTTTAATCGCCAGTTCTGAACAAAATGATAATATAATACATAATATTATTAATTAATTATTGGTAGATGCTCGGATAAAATCTTTCTCAAGGGGAAGGTTCTTTACTGTGTTGTTTCGAGTTTTATACCGATTTATAAGAGAAGCTGATGTTGCAAATTTCAGTACATTGTTATTATCTAGTTTTAGGCTTGGAATAATTCATGTTAGACAAGCTAACTATTACATCTTGTACATCATACGAATAAAAAGTTTCACGATAGATAAATTTACTTTTCAGATATTAAATATAAATTATTTTATTTTTCGTACAATATATGTAGACAGACATACAATGAAATAGCAATTATTGTTAACCGAATTTACACATGAATTAATTTATTATTCATTATAATTTATATATTTTCTTGGTGCTTAGGAAGTTTTTGTTCTGTATTAAAATAGTATTCAGCTTTTGAGTTTTTAGTCATATCTGTCTAAAACGGAGATGGCAAAAATAGTTTTATTACACCACACCACTGAACAGGGAAATCATCAAATTCAGATACTATACAATATTTCATACCAAATTTTTCTGTATACATACTAATAAATTCCGGAACAACGGATGTATAAAGTTAATCCAACATACAAAGACCTGCAGATAAATACATAAATCCTAAAAGCTCAATTATGCGAATGTCGTTCTGCAGAATAATTCTTACATTCATAAAAATAAAACTTTACCATCACACACATTCATATTCCATTTATGCGCACACAAAGAATTCAAAAATTAATATTTCTAAATATCACGATCGGCTTTGACAAGGGGTGCAGGTTCTTCAATTTTTGGTGATGGTGATGCTTTCTTCTCAGGTGCTACGTCCTTCACAACTTCCGAGCGTTTATTATTGTCTGTATTCAATTCTTTCGGTTCTGCTATATTTTTCTGAGATTCTCGTATTTTTTCAGCTTGGGGCATTTGCTCATGAGGAACATCCGGCTGTTCTTGTCTAGCTCCTTGATTAATATTTGGTTTAGCTTCTTGTAGGGGCTTGTCCGGTTGACCTCGATCGGCATTTTGACTCCTTTCATGCTCTCCATTCATGACGGGTTCATGGTGGATCTTGCTCTCTACCCTTGGCTCAACTTGTTCTATGTTATTAGGTCTTAAGTTCTCTGATGGTGCATTGAAGTTTTCGTTTGCCCCTACCTTGTTATCATTGGATACGCGAAGGTCCTGTTGGATTTTTCTGTCTGCTTTCTCCTCTTTCAAGGACTCCTTCAACTCATCGTCGGCTTGATGTTGTTTCAATTTAGCCAAAATTTCTTTTTGCTCTTCCAATAGCTTCTTCTGTTCTTTCTCGTGTTCTTTAAGTTGTTGAAGAAGGAAGTCTTCTTGATTAAGTTTCTCAGGACCAACGTTCGATGGCACGTCCGGCGATACATGACTACTTTGGTTAATATTCTTGTTCATGCCGGAAACAGCGGGTTTTGATTCGCCTTCGTTTTTATTATTCGCAGAGTCAAGCTTATCGATTCTATTCGGGATGTTATTTTCCACATTTTGCTTAGCATCATGTACGACGGGCGATTCTACGGCAGGCACATCAGGTACATTGTGAACTGGCTTATTTACTGATCTCACAGACGAGACACCCTTGACTGGAGACTCTTTAACTTTTTGGACTACTTTGTCTTCACCGTCTTTCACTACCTTAGCACCTAATTGTTCCTTAGAACTAGGTTTAACCACTTCACTAAGTGGAGACGGAGGAGGACTTTCCTTCGCTTTATCTAAATTATGGAGTTTAGCTTTGGTTTCATCTGGAATTTTGAACGCTGACACATTCTTTCGGAAAATAACTTCTCCCGGAAGAGATTTTTCAGCCGGTCGCATTATCTCAACCTTGTCGATGTCTTTCTTAAGAATCTGTATGTCTGGTGGGTTGTCTCGTACAATTGTGTCAATGCTCTTAGGCAATTCGTGTTTTCCTAGCATGGGGTCATCTACTATGACTTTACGTATTTCCGTAACGTGGTCAATATCCGGCATATTAACTTGGGCTTGTTCAACCGCATACAACGTGACATAAGTTGTTACCACCATTATAATTACTCCGACGAAGAACACTGTTTGGGCTAAAATCCTTTCCGTTGTATGCTTGGAAGTAACACGGATGAACATAACTGCAGGGAAGATTATACAAATCACAGAGCCTGTTGTGGATCCTACGAGTCCCAGGACTAGTTCAATGTTTGGAATCATTAGTCCTATAAATAACGTAAAAGCAACTATCGCCAATGTTAACAATTTCAGTCGTGATTCAGGGATATAGTTTGTTGTGATGTCGTGCACATGATGGTGCAACTGAACCTGAAATGAATTAAAACCCCAAATTAATAAAACGGATAAAAATACAACTTTGTGTAAAAAAATCAATAATTTTCAGCTGGAAATATAATTTATCAAAGTAAACGTAATAACTATTTTATCACAATTATTTTGTTTTTACCCGCTTGAATATCAGGGAATGCAAACTCGCCCTACATGGAAAAATCACTAAAGGAAAACTAAATGCTATGGACATGATAAAGCACAGCTTTATCAGCTGAGTGGACCCCGTGGGCTTGAAACTGAGCAGGATGTTACCTAAGAAAAAATTCATATATTGTTGACTGAAAATCCAAAATATACTATTTGAAAACAATAATAAGGAACTCGTGACAGCAAAAGTAAATACATAACCCTTCCTTACCACTAAAGTTTTGTGTGCAAAATGCGATGTATCCCAAAAATCCTACGCATATATAAAATGCGGTGCACATATTAATTGCTTTCTTCACAACTTCATTCATTTTCTGAAGCGATGGTTCCGGTAAAGAATCGTATATACCAAAAATCTGTCTGTAAGATCAAATTACCCAATTTTGAAAGATAATATATAATCCACGGTTGATTTTAAATCAAATTTTAAAGTAAAACCACTTATCTGTTAAAGCATCTGTTATTGAAAAGCAGTGCTTTACACTGAATGATTTGATACTTTAATAAATACAAATACAAAAAATTAAAAAAAAAACTTACGTTTGACAGGAAAGCGCCATAGAGAAAATAGGTATACATTGCAGTACTCCAGCAGGTCTCCAATAATGAATGCGAGTTAAAAACGACCCTGACCACAGAGGACCCATTCCTTCGCTAAAAATCTAAAACAGTAACAGTAACCATTTAGTAATAGCATATAGTAACGTTTACTATAAGTATGCACAATCTTTATTGATGTGCTCACTACGAATTAAATGTCTTTTTAGATTTGAATCTTACCTTTCCTACCAGGATGAGATAAAAAAGCATCGTTACTGTGGATACCCCCGCCAGGCTATCAATATTACGGAGTAGTCCCAGTGGAAGTGCAACAAATAAGGACAAGGCTAAAAACAACATAATTAATCAACTGTGTTTAGCATTTGAAATTGGATTCCGTAACCTTAAATAAACTTTAGGAAAACAATAATCTTGGCTGCAATAATTCAAGTATACCTGTCATAATAATGGTCCTAAGTGAAGAATTATTTTCAATGGAAAAGACGTCTGACATAATTTCAGGTCCCAAATCTCCCATCACTACCAAAAATGCTATGAGTGTACCGATGAGGAAGCCAATTATGCTGATTTCTACCACTAACTTGCCAGCTTGTCCGAACGTATGATAGGCTAAAAAATTCAAATACATGATATAATAATTAGAATAAGGATCCGTAAGGATACTTAATTGAATAAAAGCAACAATCTTCATCTGAAATCACAATTTATTGAACACCGAATTTCACCTAGAAGCTCATAGGTTCGTCGTCTAGTAATTGTGGAGGCTTTCAAAAGGAAGTAGCAAACAGTCCGGGTCATCACGCCACTAAGCATGAGTAGAATAGAAGCAAGTACGACTCCGCACTGAAAAACAGACGTTACACCAAGATTAGTTGATTACATGCATTTTTAATCAAAATAATAATTTAAAATTAATTAAAAAAATCAGATCTGACCTGTTTGAAACAAAAAGGCATTGCAAGTACGCTCACGCCAACTATGCAGTTGGCCATTGTCATAACTTGGGTGGTCACCATTTTTCCTGATTTGTCAACCTGCTGACTGTGGAGGTTAATCTATATTACAAATTACAACTATATATAAATATTTCAATATTAAAAACTACATAATTCACAACAGATCCAGTTGCGTTTTTCCTTCCTCGCGTCTTCCGTGGACGAATCTCCGAAAGCACCTTTAACACTTTATTTTTTCCACCTTGTTTTAGCCATTAAACGAATGATGCATATTTTACATCAAGCAGGTTAACTTTATAACGTGGACTGATAACATTAATCTGACAATGAGTGTGATTAGTTGAACAGTTTAACTCGTAGTTCCATCAAAACTGAAACTTTGAAATATGATTGCTGGTGTTAAATGATTTATAAAAAATTCAAGATGCAATTCTGGCGGGTTTGAATCAGGTACGAAGTTTGAAATGTACGGCCACATTTATGCTGTCAACGTTGCAAATCGTCAGCAAACTTTCCTATTTATCGCACGGTTCTATCAGGTTCGATTTATTGTCATCACGTCTAATCAAAATTGGAATACTAAAATTAAAATTTATTTTTCGTTTACGTATTATGTAATTAATTAATATGTTACAACTAGTTAGACTGTGTGGTTTAAACCTTTACTAAAACTTAATTTCAGAATACAGCCGAATTCGAACATTACCAGATGTTTACAAACAAATTTATTCAACACTAATGAATTCGTTTATACGGCTACGTGAATGTATTATTTGAAAGTCTTTTTATTAGCGGGGCTTTCGGTTAACAACTTGTTACCCGATTACCGTTACTTGATACCGTTTGTTAAAAAACTACTTTATTAAATTAGTGAACGTATTATTCATTACACGATTTCATGTTTACGAAAAGTCTAGAAATACTTATAAATGTATGCATGCAATACAAATTATATTGAATTAAGTATTAAGGTGTAGCCATAAAGTGAACGAATCATAATCTGACAAGAGCTAAATCAATTCTCGACTTCACAACATCATCACCAAGCACATCCACAAGTTCCCCTACTGGCGGCCCTTGCTGAAATAACATGAAAATGATTAATATAGATTAGGTAGAAATTTAGGACTTAATGCTTTAGTAAAGACATGTACGAACCGTAAGAAAAGACTTCGGAAGAGAAATGCACTTACCTCCAACCCGCATAATATGAAGCGTAAATCCTTCAGAAACTGTTTTTTGTTAACCGCGTGTGATTGAATAAAAGGAGAAATGTTCAAATCTGAATTTTTAAATAATTCCAATTGGGATTTGGGCGTTTTTATAGCCGGAAGATTTTCAGGAGGGCCCCATAAATATGACATAGTTTCTAAATCTTGCAAAGACTTAATTCGTGGCTTACACCACTCTAAAATCCTTCTCAAATATTCTTCATTGCATGACGGATGCTTATTCTGTAGTTGTTGCAATAAAACTTCAAAATTTTCTTCAAGTTCCTTATGGATATGGAGTGCATTCAAATGATCCAGGAAGTTAAAATCCAACTTACATGGGTTGCTATTTAACTTGTTAAAATCAAACTGTAAGTTCATATAAAGTTAGTATCTGTCATCGACGTATAAAATTTTGGAGCACAAGTATATACGGACTTACTTCTTGTGAAAATTCTTCTAAAGTAAACATTTTGTCGACGTTATGGTAAAATCCTCCGCCGGATTTAGTGACGAAATTAGCTAACGTCAGGGGTGCAACACCAGTAGCTCTATAATTTTGTATTGAAATGTCTCCATGGCGCTTACTTAATTTCGTTCCATCCTTACTGAGGAGCACTGGCAGGTGTATGAAGTTGGGCGGTTGCCATTTAAGAGCCCTAAAGGAAAACATAAAATTCACTACTAACAAATTTAACTACAGATTGAAATCTATGCTCAAAATTAGCGACAATCTAACTTACCTATAAAGCTGAATGTGAATTCCTGTAGATATTTGCCATTCAAGCCCTCGACACACATGGCTAATTTCCATCAGTTTATCGTCAATGACGTTTGCATAATGGTATGTGGGGAATCCATCACTCTTCATCATCACGGGGTCATTTGTATCAATTAGAGTTATATTTCCGTAAATACCATCGAAGAAGGTGACGGGATTTGGATCTAGCTACAAGTAAATCATCACTACTATCTTGAAATTTTTGATTAATGAGAATTATAATCTTAATTAATCAGTAATTACCTTCAGTCTAACAACGTGAGGTAAACCTATCGCTTTTTTCTGCAACACCTCATTCCGAGTTAGATCCCTACATTTATTGTCATAACCCGGTCTAGCTTTCGCTCGTACAGCTTCTTTCCTAATGAGGTCAAGTCGCTTTTCCGTGCAAAAGCACTCATACGCTGCGGAAGATTCTATTAGCTTTTCCACAAACGATTGATAATGATTAAGCCGTTGAGACTGTGTATATGGACCGTACTTGCCCCCTTGTTTTGGACTTTCGTCAGGCTTCAGTCCTAGCCAGTTCAAGTCATCCTATAGAAATAGTAAATAAAATAATAATCAATAAATTAAGCTCAACATTGCGATGCCGACAGTGCCTCAATTAAGTTGAACAAATATACAGAAATGCGTCTAAGCATCATACCTCAAGCCGTTCAGCAGCACCGGGTATCGTTCTAGCCTGATCAGTATCTTCCACTCTTAGTACAAACGCTCCCTGATTTTTTCGAGCGAATAAATAATTAAGTAAAGCTGTGCGAAAACCTCCTAAATGAAGATTACCTGAAATGAAAAAAAACAGTCGGAACTTTCGGTACTACACAGTTAATTAGGTATTTGAATTTACAAGGTATTTAAAAAATTATTGCATTATTCTTGTTCTGTAACCAAATCAAACGGCGTACAAACGTAGCGCACAAACTCGCATGGATAAAAAACATCACAAAGCAATAAAACATTAGATGATATAATTTTAATAAAAATAATATATTAGTTACCCGTCGGACTGGGTGCAAATCGCACTCGAACAGCCATCCTTAGCACACAACATGCAAGGTTCAATTGACTAAACTCTTTTAACCCTCAAGTACCTATAATAGTTTAGTAATTGATTGACTAGCTTATAACATTTTTGATGATTTGTGGGAATTTCTCCTAATTTATTTATCACGGTTATGAAATGTCTAGGTTGAACTAATTTGTTTTTCCACTAGTTTTAATAATTTTAATTAATAATTATTTGCTTTTAGACTTGCAGGTTAGCACATTTTGCATTTGCAGTGCGAAGTGCAACCGTATACCTATAACATTATCGTTATTGCCGCTTACAAGTTCAAATCGCAAGGTTTTCTAACTCCTTTGGATTCTACTCACAGCCTTTTAGCGAACTTTAATTTTTGTTACTTGGTTCAACTTGGTTGTATTTCATTTTAATTAATTTGTCATTACAACATAACCAGCTTCAAGGGCCTTTAACTAGCTAAATTATAATATGAGAATTCAACGGGAAGTAGAATTTGTAATTGCATGTAATTTTAACAATTCTCTATTTATTTAACTATAATTAATAAGGGCATATTCTGAGTTATAATGCGTATTACCTGATTAATTAGCTATTTGTTGCTAATTTTATAACAAAACTTTACACTTTTATGAAAATGGATGTATGCTGTTGTAGAAAGGAGGTTGTGCTTTGGAAATTTGGAATTCCGGTTTTGTATCGAGGTTCGTGTTTTTGGGGCATTGTGATGTTCATTTTCCTACGCCGTTACTTATTACTAGTACAAGTATGTAAGTATTTCTCTGCCAAATACTTAAGTAATTATAAAATTATAATGCCAAAATATGGACCTCCTCACTGCTGTTGTGAGTTCATATGCATTGGGAAAAAAGCTGTAAATGTTATCATTACATAAAAAAGTTTATTGGGAGAAAGCGTAATATTACAAAAGTTAATAACAAAGTTAAAAAAACCGAAGTCAGATATTGAAGATTGTTGCTGAGAAAGAAGATATGGGAAGGATATTTATGCTGTGATACAGGAAATCAACAACAGAACCCAGAACCATTATTTTGAGCTATTGGAATTATTGGTAATGCCATTTTCAAGGAAGGCGTCAATCCAGTTACTAAACCAAGAAACTTTGGTGTAAATTCCGGGGGATTCTCTTCTTCCGCAACCAATTCCGAAAGAAACGATTCCTTCTTGTACCCAACGATCTCCGGAAAAGCAAACTAGTGGACCCCCTCCGTCTCCCTATGAGATACAACGTACAACGTTTCAATTGAAAGTCTTTCATTTGTTTATAATAGAAACCTTTCTTGCGTACTACTGGTAAGAAATACTTATAGGGAAAAAAATTGCTTCATATTTAATACCTGCACTTTACATGTACTTACCTAAGTATCACTAAATTAGATTTTAAGCTACTTTCAAATGCATAATTTAAATTTAAATAATGATTTTGATATTAATAGCAACCCCCTTACATCACAAGCATCTCGTTTCTCATCCCCAGCACACAAAGAACTAGGGGGTAGCTTAAATTCAGGACCAAAACTACTTCTTAGTTTCCTTTCGCAGTCGTCCGGACCCCAGATTGGCACAATAATTTCCTTGAGAACTATGGAATGTGGTGAATTTTCATTTCGCCGTCCCCACCCAGTAACCACACACCTGCGAATTCTGGAAACGGACACGGGTTTCGGATGGTCTGCAGGGGGTAAACAGACGGGAAGTATATTGTCCTTCAATTCCAAATCTCGGCCAAGTCCTAAGATAGCAATGTCATTCTCTAGAGTGGCATTATTAAATTCAGGATGGATGGCGATCATGGTGACCACACTTTCCACGTGAGGTAAAGGTTCTCCATTTGTCGACACATCATACTCGCCAGCTCTTATTTTCAACCTGGGAGACTCTTTCGTATATGAGGCAATGCAATGAGCGGCTGTAAGGACCCTGTTTCGTGAAATTAGTGAACCTCCGCAAATATATAAGTCATCTACAGTCTCCAAAATTGCCACCTGAAAAGATCCGATAACGATTGTCTCTAATTATAAGACAGTTACTTACATTCTAATTCTAAGTATGTATACTACCTATACCTCACACCCTCAACTTGTTGGGAATGACTATAAGGTTGGGTGTGACAGGCAAGGATGCCGATACGGAAAGGATGTAATCATAACACAAATTTATTCTTCATTCTTACATGCCAAGGCCATTCTTGAAACCTTGCTGAGGAATCTAAATTGCCAGCAACCTTTTGCTTGCCACATTCTGTCCCATCATTAATGTCTGATTTAACTGCTTTCTCAATAGTTTTTGACGCTGTCGTTGAGTTTTTGCTCCCTCTCTGCCTCTGACCGGAATTCCCGGCTCGGTTCGCCCCATCCTTTATTACAGTATGCTCAGTGGTGTCGTCATAATCAATAAAGCAACACACCTCCATTTCTGAAATCCCACAGTAGGAATAGGGTTGTCCATTCCTAAAGAATTGCCGAAAAAATAATTTTCTTGTCATACACAATGTTTGTGTTAGTGATTATTTAAGTATACTATCAACTACATAATATAATAGTATACAATAAACATTTAACATTCTCAACTTGCACAGAATTAAACGCACTTGGATGACATTTATTTTAATAACAATAATGCTCACTTTGCAGCACAGTTCCAGTATTCCATACACTGACAGGATGAAGATTTATTTTTCTTGTCTACATTTTCCCCAGCAATTTTTGTAGCATTGACGGCTCGGCTTAATTTAGTTTGCCTAATGGTGATGCTACTAACATTAACACAGACGGTGAGCAATAACATAATAAGAAGGATGGATAGGCACAACTTATTGGCTCGTAGGCACTTATTGTGAAAAGGATACGACGACATTGAATATATTATTGCTTTCAAGCTGTATATAAATCACCAAAACAGTAAAAAATTCCCTCACAAAAATGCAATTTTGCACCCGTTTCCTTCCTCAATTATTATGATAATAAAATTGCATATCCTTCCTTCGTTAATAAACTAATCGCAAGAGTATATTCACATACTTCTAATAAGTGGATATAGCAAAAAGTAAACAATGAAAAACAATGTAGGTAAGCTTAAAAACTATTACAATTCCAACGCGTGAATGGTGCACTGATATATGCAATAATACACAATGTAATTATATTGGTAAACAGAAGCAAAACAACGTGAGATCCTTGAACAAGTATTTTCCCGAGAAAACTCGTAGAAAAGTTCAATTAGTAGAATCACACACTATACATATAACACACCTGGATTCTTATAGATCAATTATTTCTGATACTGGCTGGGAATCATGCAAGTTTTTTGGCACGTGTGGAGGATTCGAAAACTTGTAATAATAATAATTATTGCAGACTCAGTCAAATACATAGACCCTTATACTTTACAATATTACGCAATAATTAATCCTTATTAGCTTGAGTAATGCCTAATGACGATGTGCATTTAATAAGCAGACTTATTCGTGTGTAATTTTGACGAGACTCTCATGTACAAATAATAAATAGACAGGTGTGCTGTGTGTACAAAAACGTTGGACAATGTTTTGTTTTTATGAAAATGCTTTATAATAAACACGCGTCGTATGAACTGTGTACATATATGAAGATGAAGACTCTTTATAGCTGAAGTTTGCAGTTCTGAAGCTTACAGTTCTGACAGTCAACACCAACTAAATGGACACAGGTTTGCTTATTCCTAATATCATATAGTCTACATGCCATAATAAATCCTTCCAAGGTATGAAGCATTGTTCTTCTCCACTGAGTGAGCTTTTTTCACCTCCAAACTTATAAATAAAGCTCGATGGAATACGTTGATGTCAGCCTTACGCAATCTTATATATAATCAAGGCATGTAAAGTGATTCAAGGAAGAATTCGCCCAGCGAATATGTATGGTGGTATAGTATACGATATAAGCAATTATATATGGGTAACACAATTAAATCCATGCCAGTATATATGTATATATGATAAAGTACTGTAAAATGCTACGTATGCATAATTATGTATACAAAATATTTTAGTTGTTAATATTATGGAAAATATAGCATGTATTATTTATATGTACACCAATAAGTCTTGCTGTGAGCTGTATGTAACTGGTAAAGTCACAACAACAATGTGGTATTCCCCGCTTAATACTCCCACAACTATATGACAATCAAGGTATAAAACAGTCATAATTCATGCTGCCACTTTAGATTCACACTCTTGACTGTACAAAGTATAATCAGACATCTCCAATTTGTCTGTAGTCTGCGAATGCCTCCATCTTGATCAAGATCTGACAGAGAGGAACAATTGTGACATAATTGTATAGCTACTGAAATATGCTCGAAAATGCGATCAATGGAACAATAATTCTATACAGGTGGGATCGTGCAGATTGTAAACAATGATTAATACCCTTTGGAGTTACGACCATGTGTGAGATCAAGATATACATTTTCCACGACAAGTCTCCCACTCTCTCGCCGCTCTGGTCTTTGAACAAAATTTTAGGTGTACACATGGCCAGTCATAACTGTTATAATAACCCCTCTTCCTGGCACCACACTGTTTATGGATCTGCGGATGGGACAATATGATTCCCAAGTGATAAGCTTATAGCCAATTGTCATTCCCTACAGCGTGTAGGGATTCACACGTTCTCATCTCATCAGATATATTAATTCATTAATAGTGTCGACAAGGTATAGTGTAGTGGTATAGAGGTGGGTCCCGGATCATACTTTATCTCACGTTTTAAGCTTTTAAAGTTTATAAACTCGTTTAAAAATTAATTTTACTACTGTGAAAATTAAGAAATCCTCTTGCTAATATACACACTTTCCCTTTCGTGGAAAACTGAATGAGTGAGTATCATTACCATAAACAACGAACGTTGGTACACACAACAAATATTTACGATTAAAATTCTAACTGTGAACGTACAAGTTAAAGAATTTGTTGGCGTATAGTTCATTATAGAAATTAAATCGAGAACAAAATACATCTGGTTGAAAAGTTAAAATGTCGTGAACACCATAAAGCGGAATATCTAGATATATACTGACATACTGACTTTTGCAGCTTCAGCTGTATAAAATATAGTAGTGATTTAGGATACAACTGCATTGGATGAAAGCACTTGGCTTTTTTGCATTACATAATCCATGTAGTAATTACATCAGCTTCACTTGGGTAATAATGTAATTCTATATCGATTACGGGATCCGGGGATACAATACCATTGAATTTTGGTGAAGGTTTGACGGTTTAATACAGCACCAGGCATGTCTGATCTTACGGTTAGCACTTTGAGTTGATTCCATGGCATTTAGATAAAATGATTATACAACATTTAGATATGGCGTAAATGAGAACAAAGGCAAAAAAGCACTGATTTAACGTTACAACATAGTACCGAACGATCTATTAATATATTTTTCTCAATTCTCCACAAAATATGAGTACAGGCTCAACAAGCCACCAGTGCTGTGAGAGCTGAGTACACAAAGGTTTGTTCAATGTTACACTTGCAAACACTCAAATATGTTTAGTGTTTACATTTGTAACCAGTCAACGTTACAATTTGAGTGAATGTGTTTACAATTGTAATCTATACAGTAATGTTCATATAAAGAAAGCTGTTATGACGTTCTTTAAACAACAAACTCCATTCTAATTTTAACAATAATTTTCAATTGATACCAATTACAGCGTGAAGTTATAAACATCCATACATGCATTGTTTAACATTATTTGATTACTTATACTAAATAGGCTTTTACAGAAAATACTTTTTGGCATTGTATATAGGTATATGATATGGATCAAGAAATAAAAGTTATTTACTAAAATAATGTAGTACGGTTTAGTACACCACGAGCGATATAGAAACCTACAACGAAGGTCTGTTTTCAAAAATACAAAGTTACGACGTCTTCTTAAATGATATCACATTTTATGCGGATACCTCAGGCATCCCAGTCATCATCTGAAATGCCACCACCAAATGGCTCTTCATTCGAATCTTCTAACGTTGGAATCGTAGCAGCAAGTTTCTCCATAATTCCACCAAACCCAGTTTGACGTTTTCCATCCATTCCGGAGATACCCTAGGGATACGACGCAAGTTTAAATAATCAAAATCAAAACTCAATTTCATTTCCTATATTTACAATAACGTTAACAGAACTTTTCAAGCAAACGATTGGGAAAAACTGCTTACCCGCCGTCTCATTGCCAGCGATTTCTTCAAGTCAGCCATTAAATCTGTACCTTCACCACCAGCTACCTGTTTTTCTTTTTCCTCTTGTTTTTTTATCTTGGCTTCATATTTTTTATCTTTGGCTGATCTCAAAATACCCGACCCCCCAGCCTCACGAATTGCAGCCATAAGGTTTGAGCGTGGATCAATCATTGGTCCTGGCGGTTTGGCAGATTTGGTAGATCCAGCTCCTCCAGTTCTTGAGTCCGTTTCTGTGACTGACCCTAACGCACTATTTGATTGTATGATTGGAGGAGGAGGTGGCGGTGGTGGAGGAGGCGGGGGTGGGGGTGGCGCTTGTTGCGAGTCTCTCGGTATTACAGGTAATACTAGTGGAATACCTTGTGGAGGTGGTGGAGGAGGAGGGGGAGGTGGTGGAGGAATAAATGCTGTTACAACGGGAGGAGGTTCAACCACCTTAGGCTTAACTATAGCAGGTTCTGGTTTGAAGTCTGGAGACTTGAATGTCTCCGCAGGGGAGGGAGTCATGGTAGATGCTGAGGATGGAGTAAACAGACTCGAACTGTTCATTGAAGCAGCAAATAATGATAACGAACTAGGCCGTGGAAATGCAGGCATCGAATTAAAATTCAGACTTTCCGTTGCTAAATTGATTGACTCCGCTATGCCTGTGGGATACACAATTTTTAAAATTTTCAGGGCTACTGTATAAGTACACATTACGTGAAGCAACACGTACATGAAAACATAATAGTGTAAATATATAAACGTTTGGAGTGACAACCGACAAAGAGGTGTAAAATATAGTTACCAGGTAGATCAGGTAGCTGATCAGGAACACAAATATCTGGAATGTCCACAGACGAAGGGTAATAAAAAAAGTCATCGGTATCTTGTTGCTCAACCTGCTGAGCGACACCAGAGCTGGTAGGCAGAACGTCTTCAGCTTCCGCAATTTCAATCTTTTTCAAAAATCTGCTACTCATTGCCTTTCTTTTATCTTTCTCTTGTACTCTGTACTTGTGGTACCTATCAGAGAGCAAATAGGATTTTGCTAATCAGCACAATTTAGTGATAGTATTAAATAGTAAGGAATTATAATAATATTACTTACGGATTTTCCCCTGTGTTGAAGAGCAAAAATGAATCTACCATGTTCAAATTATTTGACGGTGTTCCCAATCCAGTTTCGTACATATTTTCAAGTCGTTCTATATTTGAATTGATCGCGTTTGCATCCCGTACATGATAAAACTGGAGAAGTTCGGACGGATTTTTTAGCGGCGAGGTTGTTAAATGATTTCTATTTTCCAGAAGCTCCAAGTTATCCGTACTGATGTATGATGTTTGAGGAGGAATAGATTTCCCCCTCAAAGTAGGAAAGGTAATACTCAAAACGCCTTTGGAGTCATCTTCTGGAAAACTGGATGGATATTTTGCTGCAGAAACGATTCGGATACCCTTTTGTGAAGATCTGAGAGCTGCAACTTGTTCAGCCGTGACAGCAACTCTTGTGGCTAATGATGACACGTGAGCTTGTTGACTAGAAATTCTGTCTTTAATTGCAGAAAATACTTGAGACGTGATAGTTGCTAAATGATCTAACGCAGAAATTATTTCTACAATGGTCTCCTCCCGATGACAGTGGGAGGGAATTAATTTCACTTGGTACTTGCCTCCTTCGGGTTTCATCTTGCAAGTTGATAATTATGGTTTGAACCATTACTTAAAGCATGAAGACGCATCTACAGAAGAAAATTACATTGAATTATAATCAAACCGAAGATCGAAGATATTCAATCACACTAAACCTCCAATTCTTACAACAATACTACATGCAGTAGATCTCTCTCTGTACACAGCACATAGCCTTCACACTAACGGAAAGGGCAGACCAGGTACAGTTACAATTGTGAACACAAGCTTCTGTATACACTGTAGGTTACAATTGTAAACCAACATTTACAAGTGTAAACAGTTACACGTACAAGTGTAAACAGCAGCTCTTTACAATAGCATCAAACCGTGAATGAGTTGAACGGGCATTTAAAAAATACTTTGGTAACTGAGAAAAGTAATTACTAGTTTTTGGATTATAACGACTGAATTCTGAAACCATAAATAACGTTCCACAAAAACAAATGTAACACATTTTGGAATTGGTACTTATTGCTTGTAATGTAGTGTCCGGAACTTTGTTTTTGAATTAATACTGTGGTTACTTCATTCTCAGGAGTACTCTTTCACACTTAAAATTTGTAAATATGATGTAAACAACTGGAAATACTAATATAACAAAATCTACTTTCGAAGGTACGGTATACGGTATCAATGTAAAAATACCCACATACAGAATGTTCAGACTGCCGCTTCAGAATTGCAAGATTTCCACCCACAACAAATTATATTGACTTGTGGCAATCTCTGTTGTGCTGTTGTGTAGTACGATTTTGAAAAGGAACTATTTCTCTACTTAGCTCTCCTAGAGCCCCCATCAGTTCAGTTCACTTCATAATCTAAGAAAAGAAATAATACAAAAAATATTATTAACAGTTCATAAAATTTCCAAAAATGTATACAAAATATTCTTTGTACTAACATTTTTGAGGTGATATACACGACAGAGAATCATTTATTTGTCACTTTCGCTTCGTCCAACAGCCCCAGATTTAGTCCAGGCAATAGAACCTGTAAATACAAAGTTTATTTTACCAAATTAAAAAAACCAGTCATCGAATGTGTGTTCATCAAATCAGTATGTGACCACCAAATTATCCAATTCACTAGAAACAATAACCATGAAACGTGATTAAAAGTTTTGTACGTTTCTGCCCAGACGAAAACCACAAAGCAGGCCCAAAATAGGTACAATGAATATAGCTAAAACTTTATAGTGCAAACAAACTGTAATAAAATGAAGCTCAAATAAAAAAGACATAGACCCCTGCCTTCTATATATATATATATGACAAATATCTCCGTTCTGATTACATAGTTCTAACACTAATTACTAATTATACTATGAGGATATTCTTCCACAACTGTTCACAGGAAGGCCGGTAAGCTTGAATAAATTACCACGATACCGGATAAAACTGTAGCCGATAACCGTGCTTTTACAAATCCATTTGACCGCGACTAATATTTGTGAATCAGGAACATGAAACGGAAACTATAAAATTGTAGAATTTCTAGTTCTCAATATAGTACATAACATCCGGTGTTATTCTCATTTAACAGAAGATGACAACTTTCCAATCTACTTGGGAGACCAATGTTAAAGAGCGAGGATATACTTATGGTCATTTGGAATTTAATCCTACATAGAAACCAAGAAAGATTACATATTGAATTCTTTAATTAAATTATGAAAGTAATTTTTGCCTCTCTGGGTCACAACCGAAGTAAAATTTTGCTGGATAACGACGAATCAGTGTCGCCGGCAGTTGCGGAGCAATCCCTATTTAATTGTGGAACTTCAAAATAAACCCTACTTACTCACTATCACAACCAATGTTATACAATCAATCTCATCCCTCATCCTCCCACGCAAAATACTTATATATTACTTCATACCACAAACGACAAACAATATTAAGAATGACATGACAGACAGCCCAATGAACACAATATTATATAGTTTTAAATTAGATAGTTATGGTTTATAGTAAGCACGAACATAGATTCACAAGCACTTATATTACTTACTATTAAACTATTATTGAAATATCAAATATAGTCATTTCTAATTTACCTATACTACATATATTAAATATATTATTGTTATTAAAATCTCCCTTTACTTTATTCATAAATATTCTTACCCTGCCCACAATATTCCGCCGTGTTCAATATTAAATTATCACCCTATATAGAGCTCAATGACTGATAATTGCACAGATAGATGATGACGAATAACTGCTGGAGATGTACGAAATTAATCTCTCAAGAGTAATCTAGACAAAAGTATATAATATCGAGAACAAATAAAGACACTTTTCAACGGATGTTCCCAAACGGAAAATTGCTATTCTTGCTAGCAAAAATTAAATAATCGATAATAATAATTATTTATACAATCAATATATACAATTATTGATAACTGGAAACCTCAATTAGAAATATTGATCCCTGAGTATTTATATTATTTGTACACCTATGTATAATTAAAAAAATCATTCAAATATTTTTTCAACCTTTATGATTGCAAATGTACTTTTAAATTGAAAAATGCCTTTATAGTATTTAAACATTAATGATGACAAACATAAAACAAATCAAATCAAGACCCGATCTGTATGATTTCCTCAAGTATCCGAAATATTATTACAAAACATAATATAACACTGGGGATTACTGCTTATAATAATAATAAATAATAATAAACAAATCTTCTAAATATCAAGTTTTATTACATATTCTGAGGGAGCGGAGCAGCGGCTTTGCACAAATGTCTTTCAATACTTCAATTATTGGACCAATCCCGTCTGTACAATAATAAACTACTTGAGAGGAGGGATTAAAAAGAGTAATTAAATTTAATAAAGACAGATTTGTTGAAGAGGACTTAATTACAAAAACGATGACAAGAACAACAACAACGAGCAACAAGTACATAGGAAATATAAACTGGGGTGATGCTTTTTACAATATTTAAACTATATACTCCTCTTTTTATTATTTTATTAATTACAATATAATGAACTCACACTATAAGACTGACTTTAATATACTTAAATAAGCTATTAAGTATAGAAGATGAACTTATTTGACTGACCCGCAGCAGATGATCTCCGTAAAAAAACAATTTTAATAAACAGAAGAGGACACATGTGATTTGAGTGACTTAATGCATTTGAAATGCACATGTATACTATAAGCTTAAAAAAAGGGTGAACTGATCTCTCCGAAGGCTCTCTGAGAAGTAATACATAAGTAAACGTGTGACGAGATCGTCGAGAGACAAATTTCCCATCCGGAGGTCCATCTAGTCCGCCGAGCAAGGAAGTTGTAGGGCTGAGGAGGAAACACGTGCGCTCGCTAGGCTGAGCAGGGAGCGAGTGTGGCGAAGAAGTTGACGGCACATTGAATTTTATTTGTCTTGCTTCTTCAGCTTAGTCCCCCGTTTATCCGCCATATGCTCATTTGCTCACTTCGACCACGCGAAGCGGTATTAGGCTCTCAAGCCCTTGCAAACTTTTTCAAGTTTTTGAGTGAAAAACGGACCAAATTGGTCGTGGAAATTCATAATTTGACGGGAATCATTGTGGGCGAGTAAAAAATCAGGTAAGAGGATTTTATATTTTTGTAGATTTGGGGGAAATTAGTGAAATGTCGGTGAGCCATGCCATGGACGGTGGTGCCACGGGGCCTTTGCCATGGAATAACATGGGGTTCTCGTGTGTACGTACAATCAAGTCTTTTTTAGTCAAAAGACTTACAGAGAACAGTCTCTTTCAGAGTTCCGTCCGGCTCATCAGCATTGCTCTTGCATTAGGTTCAAGATATTTTTGATTATTTTTTAAAAATATTCTGTGTGAGGGTGCGGTTGTGAGTTTGTTAAAGAGATAATTTAAGAGGTCTTGTGAAATACTAATCATTCTTTTTATTCCACTTGCAGCAACCATGGTTTTAATGAACGCGTTGGCCGATGCTCTCAAATCCATCAATAATGCAGAGAAGAGAGGAAAGCGCCAGGTCCTCATCAGGCCTTGTTCCAAAGTTATTGTTAAATTCTTAACAGTAATGATGAAACATGGTGAGTTTTTTTGTGAAATTTAGTGTAATTTTTATACTTAGGAAATTATGTGCGGAGCTTGTGAGAGATCCGGCAATATTTAAAGGCTTGTGGATTCAAGCACGGTGTATAGTGAAAGAGCATGGTTTGCCAGAACAGTTGGTTCAAATTGTAATTTTGGAACACGAGGAACATGCAATATTTTGCTAGTTAATTGTGTTAAGAGGAGAAATATTTTGTGGGAATAGTAGTTGTAATTTTTTGGAACTTCGGAGAAATCTATATTCATTTTCTTTTTTCTGGATTCAGGTTATATTGGAGAATTCGAAATCGTTGATGATCACAGAGCTGGCAAAATCGTGGTCAACTTGACTGGGCGACTAAACAAATGTGGTGTCATTTCTCCCCGCTTTGACGTTCCCATCCGAGATATCGAGAAGTGGACAAACAACTTACTTCCATCTAGACAGTTCGGGTAAGTTGCGGAAATATCGTTTTTGTCAACTTTAGGGGCACGTGGCCTCAATAGTTTTTTCTCAGTTTACAAGAGCCGGCTAGATTCTAATTTTGACGGGAGCTCTATTATAATTTAGGAAGATTTGTTTTGTAAAGAACCTTAATTTTGTATCACAATTTTTGACGCTTTTTTGTATCTATTTATGAAATGTTTTCACTACCTGTCTGTATAGGTTTTTAGTCACTTGTATTCTTAAATGTGGTTTTGTTCTAACTTGTACAGTTACGTCGTTTTGACCACCTCAGGAGGTATTATGGACCACGAAGAAGCGCGTCGCAAGCACCTCGGAGGAAAAATACTTGGGTTTTTCTTTTAAAAAACTCCTAGCTCCAAAAACATGTTAAGATCATTGTGGAAGGAATAAAGGTTTATTACGATCTTAATTGAGTATGGTGTTCCTTGTTATATCAATACATTGATTTTGGCATGCAAGCATAATAATTACTTCATTGTGATAATTTTTGTCATCACTGTTATTTCATGTAAGCATTAAAACTATTCTGTCTATCCAGCCTCAAGGAGTGAGACTTTCAAA
The DNA here is from genome assembly GCA_034696945.1 of Lipothrix lubbocki. NCBI lineage: Eukaryota > Metazoa > Arthropoda > Collembola > Symphypleona > Sminthuridae > Lipothrix > Lipothrix lubbocki. Next base: position 23,843 of record JAQGAK010000837.1, on the reverse strand, counting down.
GTATTGGGAGCACATGTCGGCATTTTACATACAGTGAACGACAGTCGAATGTTCGTACGCTTGATGGAGTGGTCGACAGATTTTTGTAGAAGTGCTAAATGCTGTAACCTGTACAGCGGTAAATCGGCTCAACCTGCTCTCCTTGATTAATAAACGTTTCCCAGCTGCCCCCAAAACTGCCGTTTTTTCATAAATGGTTCATATTATATGCAAAGCCAATCGGTTTTGAATGGCATACTTTAGCAATTGTATAATAACATGTATTATTAATTAATTGGAAAAACTCCATTTAGGATCACGTAATTTTATTCTGGAATGTCACGCCGTCTTTATTTATTTAGTATCATTATAATTTGGAAATACAATAATGCAAATTAAATACATGGATTTTAAAATAGTCGGTATGTGCACAGAACAGTCGTGTGTCTAGAAAAATACTATCATTTAATGCATACATCTTGTCTTAGTCTATGATATGATCAACTTTAATTTGTAGTTTAGACTTCTGAAGTTCATTTAGGTCAGTTCGGGTTTAGTTCCATGAACTGAAAATATCGCTATACAATTCAAGATGCCATATTGCGCAGGCAGAATTTATTTCTCAAATATCTATTATACTTCTGTAACGTATAAATATGTATACACGTGATCGATTTCTTTACATACAAATCATTAGCTGGTTATACATTATTAGAAAGTCGACAGTTAAGAATTTGTGAACAAAAATAGATTTTTTCCACCAACATGCCTCCATTTTTTTAGTTCCTGGGCCCGATATGACTTAAAGAGAGTGATTATTTTCCTCTGCCACCCCCCTTTTTGCTGGTCTTAGTATAAGAGCTAGATCCACTACTGCTGGCTTTGGGAGCAGATTTAGCTTTAGGTTTCTTCACTTTTATCATAGCATCCTTTTCTAAATCGTCATCCTCCTCTTCCTCCAGTTTTTCTTCATCATCCTCACCCTCGCCAAGCCCATCCAATTCTTCCTCTCCTGTTGTGGCTTTGCCTCTTCCTTTGGAAACCTTGACGACAGAATAAGGAACAAATGCTTCCTTATTCACCATACGGGTGAAAGCGGCTTTGGATTTAGAATCTAATTTGCTTAGGTTATCTCGCATGTGTGGCCAAAAAGCAAGTTCGTTCAAACTTTCCAAGTCGTCCCGAAGTAAATAATAGCTCTAGAACGGAAGAAAGTGAGGTTTTGGTATAAAGTTTAGTTGTTGCAATACAGAGATACACTGACAGTAAAGCTGAAGTACTATTTGATTATTGAATAATTTTATATGGATATAATGATTCGGTTATTTCTACAATACACCATGAACGAAATTAATGACACGCAGGGCAGACAGCACTCTGACTTACCGACATTCGGTGCGCTGCTTCCTCTACCTCTCCATTAGCCAAAGGATTGACAATAGATCTTCGCAGGTACGGAAGATAGTCCATATTTAAGCTGTCAGTACTTCCAGATACTTGTAGGTGGACATGGTTATGAATTTCTTGAATCAGTCGATTTCGCTTGTTGCGGTTCGAATTTTTTCCCAACCACTGAGGGAAAGCAATTCCAGACATCTCGGTACCTTCCATGTACTCGCCGGGAAGTACACTGGTGAATATAGCTTGGACTGGCAACAGAGACCATGCATTGTTCTTTCTAATAACATTATCAACACAGTCTCCTATAGCCAGTGAATCCGCAGCGGATTTAATCAAATCTAGAACTTTTTGTGGATTACCACGACCTGCTGTGGGAATGGATTTTAAATAGTTTTCTTGAACAAAGAGAGGACCTAAACTGTAATCTTGAAAAAATAAACTCGCTTTGTCATTAATACTCATCCCTGCGTGTTCTTGAGAAGAAAAAACTTTACGGATAACATCCCACGGTCCAAGTCGTAAATCCTTCTTTGGGTTATAGACGGAACTGGAATCACTTTCCTTGAACAACTGTAACTGATGCAAAATTTGGCGCACATCTTGATCAGTGCTTATAATAAGCTGTTGAATCTTTTGCGGATCAACCTTAATTTTCTCTTTAAAACAGACAGACATTATAAAACCTTTTAATTGCTCATTTCTTGGTTTGGTAAAACGAAGGTCGAAACAGTAGTTAGCTAATGACCGAATTTTTTGATGATTACGATCATTACAAATGCAAATAATTGGTATTCGACTGGATTTAATAAAGGCGATCAGCTCCTGAATTCCACCGCGATCCTCATTCCCAGACATTCCATCAACTTCATCCATAATTATAACGTGTTTTCTCTCAATCCCAGCTTGATTTGACTGTGGCAAAAATTTGAGAGTGGTGTTGGACAGCGAGTCACTGAGGCTGTTATGCAACCCGTTCTTATTTCGCTGATCCGAAGCATTCATTTCAATGAAATCATATTTAATCTCACGACAGCACAGATGAGCTGTTGTTGTTTTACCGATTCCTGGGGGTCCAGAAAGCAAAGCAGCCTTAAAGGTTTTCCCATCAGGATCCCTCAGCCCCGGGTAACTAGCTTTTGCTTTGTCATCGGCAGAACCATGGTATTTGAACCAATTTTGCAACCAATTCAAAAGCTTTTTCGCATTCGAACTATCTCCAGCCTGGCCAACTATGTTCTTTAACGACATCGGCTTATATTTATCAACCCACATGAGAGATCCAACACCGGACTGAGGTGGGGGAATACTAGGTTTGGGCAGAGTCACAGACGATGCTTTTGAAATCGAGTGAGAAGAATCTTGTTGCGGCTGTGTGGTATTACTAGATTTTATAGGAGATGAAGCACCAGTCTTGTGCTCCTCCGATTTCCTCGAAGGGCTTTCTTGTTTCTTAATAGGACTTTCTGGCGTTTTAGAAGTTGCTGACTCCCTAGAGGGACTTTCTGTTTTCCTCGAAGATCTGCTAACTGTCTTCGAAGGACTTTCAGATTTCTGCCTTGTAGGCGAAGCTTGTTTGTTCACATTTAAAGCCTTTCGAACGTCTTTTGACGGACTACTTCCCGGCTGTGATCCGTTTATCGATTTTCTCGGAGTCCTAACTTTCGGCGGAGTTTCCAAATCTAAAACAAAATCGTGAAAATCGTCAAACTTTTTCTTGGGTGTTAAAATAATACTCTTGTTAGAATTAGATTGACCGGGCTCTTCCGTGTAACAATCTGATTTTTCAAATATAGACTCACTATTCAAAGACTCATCTTTATTCTGGGATTCTCTAGGAGTTGATTTTTTGAGCATTTCCAGAAAATCATCTTCAGATATCTGTGGAACATTGAGAGACTGCGCCTGAAATATGAAACAAATTTCATTATTAATAAGTATATGGAATTGGAACAGAATACAATTAATAGGTATATAAATCAGCACGATTGTTATAAATTAGTGAAAACGTAAATAAACGTAATCGATTATTAAGCGACAAATGTATTTACGAGGTAATAATATTTCAGTTTAAGATTGTCGTTTTGTATATAAATATTACCTTCTTGATTTTACTTTCTCCAGCCTCAGAACCAACGATGACAAAACTGGTTTTTTTACTAACACCCGTCGTAACCCTTCCACCATATTGACATATTACATCAACGACATCATCACGCTCGAATGAAGGTAATACGCCGGTAAGCACAAATGTCCGACCTTCTAGGCATTTGGCAGCGCCTTCAGGGAACTCTTTGGCACCCAAATTTTGGGGGCGACCACGGGACAGGAATTTAAAATAACCTGCGGAACCTGGCCGCTTTTCCTGTTTCGGTGTAGATTCTGGAGTTTTAATTTCCGGCTTGTTTGGAGTTTTTTCGCGCGCGGTAGTTTTTTCGGGTGAGCTTTCTTTCGGTTTCTTCTTCGAGGAAGGGAGGCAAGCACTTTGTTCAACTGTGTCAACATCAGGAGCTACTCTCTTTGTTACGACTACTTTAGACCCCTCTCTTACTTCTTTTTCGCCTGATCCGTTTTTCGGTAATTTAACGTGTTCCTTTGACTTGCTTTCTTCGTGTGTTTTCACCTCATGCGACTTACTCTTCTTAATCTTTTCGGGTGACCTACTAGTGGACGATCTGTCCCTGGACTTGTTCTTGTCCCGTTCCCCTTCCGGAGTTTGAACGTGTTTTTGTTTCTCCGGTGATTTTTGCTCTACTCCATTGGATTCTACATCAACAAAATAGTTACAATGACAAACCGCAATTTACCACAAAGGCAACTTTATGTAAGTTAAAAAGCTTACTGCTGGATAGTCCATTAGATGACGAGGGTTCTTCTTTACGCTTCTTTAGATGTGAACTGTTGTCCTTCTTGCTGACTGTTGAATCCACATTATTATCCTCTTCATCTGACGATATAACCGCTTTACGTTTAGCGGTCTTCTTAGGGACTGCAACAGGAGTAGCGGTATTATCAGCTTGTGGTGACGATGGGCAAGTAGGCGCAAGGCTTTTAAAGTAGGATCGGATATCTCCAGATTTTGAGTCTTTTCCCCTCTGTAACAACATGATTTAAATAAATAACAATTTTTGGAGCATTAATTTACACAATATCATGCTCATTATTTGTTATGGTCTTGTTGAATACAGCATGGTTTTTGCGTGAGTACACAATCCTTTAGAATTACCTTCATATTTATAATGGTGCATATACCCTTGAAATTGTTATCGTATTCAAACTAAATTACGACTTTCGGTACTGGAAGACAGTAGTAGTGTCAAGTTTCAACCTTTCAACGTATTCATTGAATTTTATTTCATTCCCACCGAACCACCGAATGAATTTGGTTCGTCCTTAATCACACCACAAGTGGCAATTCGAGTGTGATCAGTTCATTTTAAATAATCTCAATTACATTGTGACACTACCTATAAAAGTGTAGAATTCCTAGTAATAATAACTGTCAACAATAAAATATCTACAATTTTCTACGTAATTTATTCCTTTTTTCCCTACTGTTACTAATTAACAGAAAACGTAATTAGGAAGCTTAAATTTAACCTCAAACGTTATGTTATATTTCTCGTCGTCTCGATACACAGTGCTTTCAGCAATCATTGTACCGCATCCCGCCATCCGGAATGGAATATCCATCGCGGTTTATTTGATTTCATCACTTGTCCGCCAAAAATAATTCTGGCGCAGTCGCCAAACCGTCCCAATAGAATACATTACAAATCCCTTTAAAACATTTTCCATTTAATGTTTACGTTTACAATTACAACACTGCTTGTATTTTCTGAAAAGTTGCCGTATGCCCAGATTGTATGTTCCCAAAACGAAAGCAACTGTACAAATTACAAATCATGGAGAGTGACCGATGACCTCCCTCCAATGCCAAAATACATTGGTCAACAACGGCATTATTACTAATAAAATAAAATTAGTAAAATTATTATTATACTATGGTAAATTTTTTATTTAAGAAAATAATGTAAAAACGAAACTAACAATAAAATCAAATTAATTAATACCTATTCTTAAATGCAATAATAATATTATTAGGTACAAGAAAAATTTAATATAATTAGTTGAAGTTTTAACTCATGGAAATAAACTAAATGAAAAGCGTTAGATCTACATCTGCATTCCCCGTTTCATCATTCCCGTGGATAAAATTCTGAAACTTTTAGCTTTGATGTCTTCTCTTGTTGGAACTTTCAAATCGGCGTAATCTTCGTCTAAAGAAAATATAATTTAAATAAATAATATTTAAAAAATTACACAAATGTTTTACATGAGTGTATTATTACAAACTTAAACAGCACTAATAGGTTTCTCACCATCTGAATCTTCCTGCTTCTCTGGAGTGCCGACCCGGATGAGACGTGGTGGAATAGGAATGTTACGAACAAATATTTTCATTTGATCGGGCTTTATTTCTGAAAATAAAAATTATTTTAACCATAGAATAGAGTTATGTATTGTGCATGCCTAATATGTATAATATATTTGATAATATTGTCTAACTGTCTATAATAACAATTGATTTAAATTAACTTACGAGGAACTGAAAGTTTAGAGTCCTTGATTTGAGCTTCGATTGATTTTTCAAGTTGGTTAATATTGGTCAAAAGTCTATGGATTTTCAGAGTCACCTGTTTAATTAATTCGCCAGTTTGTAAAGTGTTAGCCTGTCGTTTTCTCTTTGCGGTTCCGTCATCCAGTAGCTCAAGAAGTGAGAACAGACCAAGTCGAACATCAACTATAACTTCTCCGTAGTTATGAATGGTTTTCTTGGTACTCTCAATGTCAGTTTTTAAGTCGTGTGTTGTGTTTAGGATAGAAGCTTCAGTCCGTTTAAATTCAGCTTCAGTTTTCTGACCCGTGAATGCCAAATAATGATGGATCAATAACAGTTGATCACGTTGACGAATTAAGAAATCCCGAGTTTTTTCTTTGGCTTCTTTTTCTTTATTTAGCTGATTCGAAAGTTGTTGAACTTGACGTAATCTATTCGTTGAACATATGTCGTAACAATATTTTAAAATTTTAATGACATAATTCTTCTGATGTAAACTACCAATAATAATAATTATTGGTGTTCAAAACATTATTATAAGCACCGTACCTTGGAGGGATGTACGTGAGGTCAGGAACTCTCATGCATTCTACAAGTCTTCTGGCTTTGTCCTGAAACTTGTCAACTTCGGATTTTCTTTGTCTAAGGGATGCTACGGTGTCCATGAGTTCAAAATTGTCGTTTGTACTCAACGTACTCATCTTTTCTTTTTTGTTGGAATTTAAAACCTCCGTCATATTGACTTCGAGAACCTTTTGAACTGCTTTCTTCATCCTGGCCATAATTCGTCGCCGGCGGCGACGATTTTCTGACGCCTCCTTCTCCGTTATAGTCAGGGTTTTCAAAGCTTCTGTCTGGAACTGTTCAGGAAAATTAGGAAAATCACAGCCTTAATTTTCCTAAATTACAAACTTAATAAATCAACAATAATAGCTACAAAGCTTGTTGACTGTTGATGGTCATCGAAATGATGTAAGATGCTACAAAAACATACAACTGCTGCTTCATTAAGGGTTTTCTTTAATTGCTCCAACTCCCGTTTTTGAATTGTCAATTGATTCTCAAGTAACCTCAGGGCTGGTGCGTATTGACCTTTTTCATCCTGCAATATATTCTTGATCTCCCGGTATTTGGAGTACAAAATCTGACCGCTTTCATATTTAACTGTGTAAACATATAAAAGATGTTGATTTTTATTACGATTTAAAAAAATAATTAATAATATTAATAATAATTTATTATTATTACCTTTCATGTTCTCAATAGCATATTCTAACGCCTGGCATTGTTTGATGGCATCAGATTCCCATTTCAGCGTTCCTGGTCTTGGTGACTTTTCAATAAGCTTAACCAAATCTTCCGAATCTCTCAATTTCGTTCTTTTGCACGTTAGCGCATATAAAAGTAGATTCAGCCTTTTCGACAAGTCGAAAACTTTATCTTCCAGCCACGTTATTGCAAACTGTATACCAGGATAGTGTCATATATAAGTATATATATGGAATGATTTAACTCCAGAAAATTTAAAAAAACTCGCAATTTTAAATGTATCGGAAAATTTCCATTTTAACTACTTTCAACTTTCACATCTTTACCTCCGGAACTTTTCCCGTGAGCGCCAACTGAAAATTGCGATGGGATCTCAATGCATTTCTAACTGCTTGTTGCTCTAAATTCAGAGCATCTGCTAATTGACTTCGAAGTTTTGATGTCTCTGACCAAAGATCATTTGTTAGCGTGCTTACACCCACACGGCATTCTTCAACTTCCTCTTCCTGAACTTTATTGTAGCGTTCTGTTGTTGGGGTAATATGAGTATTTATTAGTTTTTACGCTTATTTCACCTTCATATATTCATATTGCATACCTACTTTTAATTACTATAATTTATTTACCTTTCAGTGATATCTTTGCTCGCAAATTTTCAATCTGATCTTGCAGAGTGACATTTTCCTCAAATATAACTTCTTGGGTGTCTTCCTTCTCCGGCTTAGCTACTAAGCGACCGTAAGATGATCCAGCTCTTTTTAGAAACATTGCAATATATTCTAATTGTTTTTAACTAGGTCTATTAATAGTTTAAAATACAAAGCAATTTTTACTTAACTCTAACTTTAATTTATGACTAGATCCCACTAATAAGGTCAAGTTTAGGTTGTATGATGTGCAAAAAAATAATGCATTAGCTTAATTTGAAGCAGTGCGATTATCAATTATGACCTAAGATTTTGGAATTGGAAAATGTGCTACGTTCACCTATTAGGTCCTATAATGTCTATAATCTAGACTAGATCTGCTTAGAAATAAATAGTGTGCTAATTGCTAATTATTTTTTTAACCAATTAATCCATGTCTCTAAAATATTCTATATTATTGAAATCACAATAATATAAATAAATAAAATAATAAATCATAAAAACTAATCTATTACTAGCTAATTAACTAACTTACTACTAAAATATTAATAACTAATTTTACACACTAAAACATCTACTTCTACTATCTAGCTAATCTAAAATTCTACAGCCTAATCTACGGCTACGGAACCATCTGACTCTACAAATTTCATGGCTATATAAATAAAAAATATAAATCCCGGCCATCAAATTGAAATTCATTATTATTGTTAACCCATAACAAAACAATAGCAGCAATATTTTTAAGTAGTTTTAGCAATCGCATAACGTCAATTTTATAGTATAGTGGAAGCATATAAAATATTTTTGGATCTTCATAAAACTTGCCCAGGATGACCGGATCAAGATTAAGCGTGAAGCTTAGTTAAATGTAAAAAACTATTATTACATACATAAAGCATTTAGGTCATATGCAATTGATACTTAGACATACAAAAAATTTGCAATGATTTTCATATACAATGCATTATTATGTGTGTAAGGTGCTAAAATGTTTTCAATTTAATTAATTAAATTCATTATGGGTATATGTTAACCTTAAATGGCTCCCTCAACATTTTATTTTAATGTAATCATACAATATTTTCAAAAATAACTCTCTCGGTAGGCTGATGAGATACATATAGATTGTGGGGATTCCAAATTAATTGTACTACTTACAGTTAGTAATATTTAATTTGGAATGATTTCCCGATATGTATTGAATTGAACTTACTATTGATGTTTATGCATGGTGAAATAGTGAAATGAAATGGATTTATGGAATGGGTAAACGTAAACAAGTAAGTAATGATAAAAACGATGACATAGGGTTGTGGTTTTGATGCTGTTTTGTGAACGGCGGATTACTTGAATTCATTCTCACTTTCTCACTCACACATGCTAAAAGACTTACAAGACAACGTGCTTCGCCGCGCCGTGATTATTTACATTTGATTGAACAATATTTCCCCCCTTCCAGTGATTTCCCCATTTGGGATTAAATCAACTCAGCAGGTGAGTAGAATCGCCTTTAAATCGAACGATTAAAGAGATGAGGGTTATTATATTGTGTTACGCAGCCGTATAAATAACATATTAGCATTTTGGAATAAAGTCGGATTTAATATATGCTCTGATTAATTCACTTAAGGCGGGTATTTGTTCAATTTCAAGATAGTTAAGGTTGTGTAAAAGAAGTGAAGTCTAACTTAATTGTAATTCTTATATTTGTAGATATTCCTTTCAAACTCAAGAATGGAGGAGGAACAGATGAACGAGGAGGTGATTATGGATATGCCCATGGAGGATGAAGGCGATGGCGACAGTGACTTTGAAGATATTGACGAAGATGATGATAATCAAGAAGGTGGTGATGGTGAACCGTCGTCTAGCAATGGAAATACAAAAGCTAAGAAATTAAAAAAGAAGAGGACTTATTTACCTGGAATGCAAATGAAAGAAGACGAAACTTTAACTTGTGACGAATCAGCCTACGTAACACTCCACACTTTCACCACTATGGCACCCTGCTTAAGTTTCGATATTATACCTGACAGTCTGGGGCCAGGCCGATCTAAATTCCCTTTGACATCTTACGTCGTGGCCGGAACACAGGCCCAGCGTTCGCATGCCAACAGCGTTATTGTAATGAAGGTAAACCTTATTATTTTTTGTACACATTCAAAAATCCTTGTCCAGAAGATGTTCTTGAAAGGTTTAAAGTTTAATGTGGCGTCTGTACTACAGATGTCAAATGTCTACAAAACCCAACCAAAATCAAGCGATGACGAGCTCAGCAGTGATGAATCTGAAGAGGAGGAGGACGCCGAGGAAGAGAAACTGACTAGAAAACCCGAGCTAACTACTACTTTAGTCCCTCATCAGGGATGTGTTAATCGGATTCGGGTAAGACTACGTAGATTTTAAATGACTGACTATAAAACTGTACTGTGGATATTTGATTATTTATTTGAATTTTAAAAATACATAGTTCAAGTTCATGGGTGAAAAACCACTAGCAGCCACCTGGTCGGAACATGGAAGTGTAGCAATATGGGATTTAACCGTTCCTTTGCGAGTCTTAGATGATTTCCAGGTATTTACAAACAGCTACGTGAAAGATGTTTTTAAATATCTGTAATCCTAACTTTGATGTTTTAATAATTTTACAGCAACTTCAAGAGTACTTCAAAACAAAGGATAGACCAAAACCTATATTTTCCTTTAAAGGGCATCGTGGTGAAGGATATGCTCTGGATTGGTCGCCTACAATGCCAGGTAAGGTTACTATTAATTCTTACGGTGGAGCACAATTGGGGACAGCATAACACTGACGAACTGCAATTAACTACGGTTATTTTCACAGGAGTTTTAGCCACTGGAGATTGCACGAAGTTCATTCATGTATGGAAGCCTCAAGAATCATCGTGGCTGGTTGACCAAAGACCTTATACGGGTCACACAGACTCGGTTGAAGATATTCAGTGGTCGCCAACAGAAGCAAATGTTTTTGCTTCGTGTTCAGTCGACAAGAGGTAATTGATATAATTTGTTATTAATATTTGGGAAAATTCACAGATTTTTTCATTACTACGTAAATTTATTGTACAGTATAAGGATATGGGACGCCAGGGCAAAGCCTAACAAGGCAAACATGTTAACTAAAGAAAATGCCCATGAAAAAGATATAAACGTTATACATTGGAACCCGAAGGATCCATTCATAGCTTCTGGAGGAGATGACTGTGCCTTAAGGATATGGGATTTAAGAAACTTCGCTACTGGAGGAAATGTGGCAGAATTTAAAAACCATCACAAGGGTCCTATTTGTTCAGTGGAATGGAGTCCACATGAATCGACTGTACTTGCAAGTGCTGGTGAAGATGATCAAGTGGCTGTCTGGGATTTAGCTATGGAAAGAGACCCTGAAGAGACAGCGGAAGAAGAAGTGGTAAAGACTTGTTTTGTTAAAATTTACCCCTGCTTAGTCTGTATTATTATTTTCTGAGAACGAATCATTTCTAATTTCATGAGCTTTGTTTTCTTTAGACTAAATTGACAATATTTGGAGACATTAAATTAAAATACTAAATGTTGTTTGTTGTTATTCCAGGACTTGCCAGCTCAGTTGATGTTTGTTCATCAAGGGCAGCAAGATATAAAAGAAGTTCACTGGCATTCACAAATTCCAGGTCTTCTTATTTCTACTTCTGCAACTGGTTTCAATGTGTTTCAACCGGCTAATGTATAATTATTAATTATTTTTCTGATACTTTTTATTTATGTATTAAAGTTACATAATAAATACTGACGACTGTTTTACGGTAACTCGGCAACATTTATTTTTATTTAATCGACGTGGCTCAAAATTCTAAAATGGGAATTAACAATCTTAGGTAGGGGAAATAAATATGCTAGTTATACATTCAATGTCTTACTAAACACTTAAAATTTTTAATTGACTAAAATATTGACACATCAATTATTATTATGCGCTCCGTGCTTTATCATCGGTAGAAACCTTATACAAGTAGAGTACAATACTCAACTATCATGCCGTAAAATTGAATTCAAGTGAAGTTACAACATCACAATTCTACGTCAATAGCAGGAGTGTGTAAAAATGGCGAAATACTAAATTTCACAGCACCATTGGAATTGAACATATGTAATTATTATTGGAATAAGAAAATAGTGCCTTTAGTTTGGCATTTAAAACTGCTTTCTGAATTCACGACTAAAAGTCACTAGAAATTTCACAGCTGGTCTAGTAGTGGATCAACCATCACATAACCATGCAGTTAACGATAAACTAAACAACTTAAAATAATTTACAAATATTGAGTGACTGATTAAAATGCTTAACTTCGAACCTAATCTTTCCCGGTAACAATTTTAGTTTCATAAAATTGATACATTTTCTTTTAAAATGCGAAACAATACGTCAATGTCGTGCGGAGCGTTCACTAGCACCATTGTCCAACTCATAAGCCGGTTTGTACTTGTTTCCATTCTGTTCGCCATTCTTCAAAAGTCTTGGATTAGGACCTGTATTCTTTCGACTTCCTAAAGATGTGTAGCCCTGGTCATACAGAATGCAGTATGGAAGACTTAAAGATCGGAGGAACATCCACAGGTTATGGTAGGACCAGTCCAGTATAGGAGAAACTCGCATAGCCTGTGGCCAAGAACTGTCTGTCATTTGTAAATAGTCGAGGTCCTTTCCACTTGGGTCAGTTCGACGGGTTCCCATGAGGACGGCCTTAATGTTAGGAAACTTCTCCAAGGCATTAGTTAATCCTGCCTTGATGGGGCCATCGAATATGTGAAGATCCAGATTATACTTCTTAGCAGTATCCTTCATAAACGATTCCGTTTCCGGAAAAGGATCTTCAATAGTAATGCAGAGCCCTTTCAACTTGTCTTTACACTGAGGAGCCTTCTTTACAACGACTGCGAAAAAGAGATGCAGCAAAACTGTACAGTCTTTGCCACCATTAAAGCAAATCCACAAACCGTCAGTGCCGTATTTTTCCAGACACTCTTCAATTATCGATACAGCATGACGTACAGCAGAATGAAGCGGGTGATCGGAATTCTCAGTAATTGCGTATACTTTATCCCCGGCTGACTCCAGCGGCTCATCGTCATAGTCAACTATGCTATTCAAAGGCAACAGCTCATGGAGATACTTCTTGGCCGACTCTACATGACCCTCGTGAGACGATTCCAGAGTGAGTCTCGTTGAGTAATAGAGGTTGCCCATGACAGGATACGACCCAAACACCACTGTGTCTTTAAACCTATCGACAACTTTATCCAGTTGGGGCGTTATTGATATTTCGTCGCGATTCACAAATACCTTCCCAGAATATATTGTGGAGCTCAGGTCCTTCAGAATAGTTTCCATTCGTGGAAACATGGACTCCAGAAATTTAGGAATTCCCGGAAACACATACACATTTCGTACGGCAACCACAGGAAAGCTGGATAGAGGTGCTCGCTCCTTCGGGTCAAACAACAATTGGGCACTCGCCGGCATCTCTGCCATCCGCATTATCACTTCTTCTGAATAGCCCTTGTGCCCCAGCCACTTGTGAATCATCTGGCCCATGATCTTATTCCGTACGACCTCTTCATTGAAAGCCTTGGCAACTCCTACATACGTAACATCATCATGAGTGGGTCCAATTCCACCAGTTGTAAACACGACGTCAAACTGATCCGAGAATTTCTTGACCTCTTGAGCAATTTCATCAGTCAAGTCCCCAACCACAGATATTCTTTTCAACTTGATACCGAGAGAGTAGAGCCTTTTCGCCAAATAGTGAGAATTTGTGTCTAGTACTTGACCCTTCAAAATCTCATCGCCAATGATTATTATCCCTGCGGTCTTCCTTGACTGTACGGTCGTATTAAGGCTACTCATATCCGTGCTCAGTGGAGACAGTTGGACCCAGTTGGATGTAGGGCAAGGGAATCTCAGTGATGTGTGTCGGAGCAATGCTTGCCTCTAATACAAGTAAAACTTCAGTTAACAAAACTGTTATGTATCCTTTCACGCGGGTAAAGACTAGATTATTGTAAATACCACAATAATTTATTTATTATTAAATAATATTGCTATTCCCACCTCTTTTTCGCTGATCCTGAGATGCAGAATGGTATTGGGAAGTCTAGTAATTTTTTGCAGAAATGCCATAAACCAGCAGGTAATGTTTCTCGTGAGGTTGAGCAGTGATGGCGAATGATGGAAAAAAGCAGCGACACACTTATTTATATAAAATAAATGTGCTACATATGTAAATAAATGTACAGTTTCGTGATCGGTGACAATTGTTGTGGTTTAAAATAAAAATGATTAATGACTATTTCTGAATAAAATTGAAACTGTTTGTCAATGATTCATGCTCCGGAAGAAGTATAAAAAGCAAAATTTATACTATATATATTACTAATACTATTAGTGCCGCAAAACTATATTACTTCGAAATTCAATCCCAGATCGAATAATTGTAGTTGACAAACGACAAGAAATCGTATTTTTAAAGGTGAAAGTGAATCTCACAACCGGTTTTTACATAAAACAACATGCGAGTAAACACTTCAATTCAGTAAATATTGAGATCACTCTGCTTCCGCTTCAACAACGGAATATTTGAAGTGTGAAAAACAAGATTACTTTTGTATCGTCTAGTTTTATTAATCTTTTGTATTCATTTCATTTGAGTAGTAGTAGTATGTCTGCAGTTCTAAATTATATTGGAATTCCGCGCTCTTCGCAAGGATTTGGCTTCTAAAGAAAAGAATTCTTGTACGCTTATATAGACCGCATTCAATCATTCACGGGATCACGGGTCACGGTGAGCTGAACATTTCAAAATAGCATATGACAGCTCTTGACAACAAAAGACTGGGAGGTCAGAGACAGACACGGTTGTATCCGCGTAGTTAAAAACGTTATGACTTATGAGTGTAATCAAAACAACACTTGAATTGAAGCACAAAATGAAACATTTCCTGAACGACATCGATTAATTTTTTGCGCGAAGTAAATGATATAATGCACATAACTTTATTACTGATATTTGCATTAATAATATTTAATTATATTATTTATTAATTACATAGAAGTTCAGGCGAGTAATCTACGTACAGTGCACGTAAAACTAGAGAACAACTATATTTAATTTAGTAATAGATCATGATTTTTAATAATAAATGAATTTTAATGTCGCCCTAATGGCGAATGACGACGGTATTCAACATACTTTTTCTATAGGTAATATTCAAAAACTTGTGGGGTCAACTGTCATAAAGACGTGAAACACCGAACTGACATTAGAAGAAACATGATCATAAAAACAATGTATTTTACGTTACTTGACGACAGAATTGCATTCAACCTTTTTTCAAATGTAAGTACATAATTACAACTTCAGGTTACACGCATTTTATAATAAGTTGTAGCGGTGAGCTAAAGCTGGTAAACACTATCTATATGCTACAGAGAGGAGCATATATCTACTCAATTAAATAACTGCTCGTTAAGTCGTAAAATAAAAATAATAAATGGCTAGATACATATGTCCACAGGTAATAAGTCTATACCTGGTTTGTATTGAGAATAACGTAATGTACATAAAACGAAACACGTACGTAATTAATTGAAAATTAAAATTAACGTAATCATTACTTAATTAGATAGAAAAGTTATTTCCAATGGAAGCCAGGAGGAAAAAACGGCGGGTAATTATTCACTGTACGATTGGAGTAGTCATGAACCTGGTAAGATCCAGTTTCAGCTTCCTGGGCAGGGGCTTCAACTATAGGGCGCTGTTCCCTCGGTTCTGGTGGTATCTCAACGGGCACAGGAACTACTGCTGAATTGTCGGCTTTGATGATTTCGGAAGTCGGATGAATACGAGCTACATGTACGTCCACATCATGCTGACTTTTAAACATTCGATTGCAGAAAGGACAATCTAAATATTGGACGACATGCATTTTCTCATGATCTCTCAGGGTTCCGCCACTCCTAAACGTCTTCCCGCAAGTGCTGCACATGAACGGACGTTCACCGTTGTGGATTCGCATATGAACTTTCAAATTCTTTCCCCGTTTATACCTGCTCGGGCACAGAGAACACGCATATGGTTTGTCTTCGGAATGAGTCACCATATGACGAATCAAGTCAACTTTCTTAGTGAACGATTTCCCACACTGATCGCAATAAAGAGGTTCTTGTTCGGTATGACTTTCTCGGAAATGAAGTCTCATTTTCCAGGTGGTAGGGAAGCTTTTGTTACAAATCTCACACACAGACGGTTTCTTCATAGGACAGTTGGCGACGTGATGAACAACCATCGCAGTAAAATGAATGAAATTCCTGTCGCAACAATTAAGCCAACACCTGTACTCATTTTCATGTTCTCCAGTTCCGCGAATGCATTCAGTCTTGTTGATCATACGGTCGCAGTGCTGGCATTGGTAAGACGCAAGATTTCCATCCGGATCAAACTGCTTTCGTGATGGCTCTAACATAATCTCTGGCTTGGTACATCGCTGATCCTTTGCAATTTCGTGATGACGAGCATGCTTTGCAAGGTTTGCCTGTGTAGAAAATTTTCGATCACAGATTTTACATTCAAAATCCAAAGACCCATCATGACATTTTAAATGATTTTCAAAGCATACTTGTTGGTCATAGCCTTTCCCACAGATTTCACAGGTGAATGCAAACGTCTTGCCCTTCTTCTGATTCAAGCTGTGCCTCATCAATCCTGTAGAAGTGATTTTTCTACGTTTGATCGAATAAATCGGATTTATCATCTCTCCATTTTCATTCAATTTAGGCCCACAATGTGTTTCGTGATGTGAACGAAAATCCATGAAAACAGTGAAACTTTGGTCACATTCTGCTATCTGACATTTGTATTGAACTTCTGCGGTAACGGCGTCTTCTTCCCCACTATTAGGAACAGTACCGGCGAAATTTTCATTGCACACATTACACAAAAATGATTCCAGTGAGCCGGTGTCACTATATACTGAAATTATTGACGACTGAATAGGACTACAACGTGATTCATGATGGAAAACAAGATTTGGGAAGGTCGTAAATATTTTCTCACAGCATGTGGATGAGCATTTAAAGGTGTACGCTTTAGTGACTTCATCAATGTAGTCTGGATATGTCATTTTCTTCTCGCAGCGAGGACATTCAAATGAAACTATTCGACCCTTGTCATCATATACCCGGCCATTTTCTGTTTGTGAGCCTTCAATAGGATTTCCATCCGGATCTGTTCCCTGCCTTGAACTTTTCCATTTCTTTTGCCCCTTCCATTTCGGTCTTCGCTTACCAGAGCAGTGAGTTTGATGATGGTAGCATAAATTGGCAAAAGTAGAAGTTGCTTTGTCGCAGGATTCCCACGTACATTTAAAAACATACCCTGACTCAGTCTTGTAATCCGTCGAAGACATGCTGTTTTGACAACGAGGACAATCAAACCCTATGACAGATTTCCCATCGTCGTCGTACTTGAATCCATTATTAGCACTAGAACTAAGTACATTTGTTGTTACAGGTTGAGGATACTTTCTTGGACGCCCTCGCCCCCTTTTGACCGGCTCCTCCGGTGGTTTTGATGGACAAAAGCCTTCATGATGAGCAACAAGATTGGCGAAGCAAGACATTTTTTTCTCACAACAGGGTTGGGAACATTGGAAAGAGAATTCATCATTTTTTGAACGGTAATCTTCCAGTTCCAATGTAATTTGACAACGATTGCACTTGAAGGAAATTAAATTTTCTTCGTCATCAAATGTTCGTTCGCCTGGCGGTTGCACTTTTGTGTTTTTTATTTCCTTAGTCTGCCGTTTTGGGAGTTTAGCTTTTGAAGCAGCTTTTTTTGGAGGTGGCGCCTTTCTCTTCTTAGGAGGTCTGCCCTTCCTACGTGGGATTTCTTCAGCAACATCGCTGTCTTCTTTATTGATATCCTCCTCCGCGCTTTCGTAGACGTCGCTATCATTAGGACCGGAATGACCTCCACCGTCGGATTCGCTTGAACCGTGGGACGTAGATTCTTCTTTTCCGCTATCCCTTCGCATTGGCCGAAACCCAGGAGAAATGACAGTTACAGGAGACAGCAACTGCAGAAATGAGTCATCCACAGCAGTGTTACCATGTGCCGCTCGTTTCTTTCTAGGATTTTTGACAACAACCGAACACGACGACATACCTGCCAAAAAAAACAAAAATAATGAAAAACTCTAGCATTTATCAAATCGCTTAAGATATTTTTGATGTATACGTACTAGAACGGATCTCTAAGGTTATCCTTACATTGAATCAATGTTTTTCGCACTTGACTGACAGCATCCGGCTCAGACTTGCTTTCTTGTACGCCATGATTCAAGAGATTCTTCCGCAGAATTTCCGTCATCTTCTTAAAATCATTCTGTAGGCATTCAATCTGGTAGAGCAGATCCAAAGCACCAACGACATTTTTAGAGCACTCCTCACAAAACAATCTAGGAGGTAGCCCGGTAGTACTCAGCCGCTCAAATGAGGTATTAGATATTTGAAAAACCTTGAGTAAGTCATGAAATTGTTCCTCAGGTATTTTGAAATTCTCGGCCGAAAAAGTATCTACATGGCTGTAACAGACTAAACATTGATGATCTATGCCTGATTTTTGTTCCCCTTCTTCATTATCCATTCTATCCTGACTGGAGTCGGTTTTGCCCTGTCTGGAGTTCTGACTCTGGTCCTCATCCTCCTCTTTCATACATACTTTTCCTTCTGTAAGCTCCGCGGGGACGGGAATGCCCGCTCGAGTTTTGCTCTCCTCCACAACATTATTACTGTCAATGTCTTCAATCATTACGCCTGTCTCCTCCGTTAAAGTGTCAGTTTTAGGGTCCATTTTAACTAAAACTTCGACCCGATGATGATCATGTTCCCACCAGAAAAAAGTGATATGATAAACTATGTCAACATTGATGACACTAATGAAATACCGCGTACAAAAACGCAAACTGCAATAATTGTATATGCAATGGCAACAACTAACTTTGACCTTCACCTTACGTAACTGGAAGTTACGTAATTTCCCAGTATACAGGCAGCATTTGACTATGATTATTGCTGTAAAATATCCTTTTTATTGGCAATTTTAAATGGAAAAACCAAGGAAAGGAACAAATAATTTGACCGTCCGTTCCGTTGACTCTGAAGACAAACTTGAAATATGTATAAGTACAAGTACACAGTACTTATATGTACACACTACTCACACAGCGACGCCAGCACTTTTACACAGAGAAAAGTTTTAGTTCTAGATCTATGAGCTTGAATTTTTTGTATTTGTATGTTTTATTAATGCCCGCTGGTATATACAAGACTAGAGACTCTGTGTAAAGTAATCCCATGTGCAGCATTTAGGCCATCCTATAGCATTGGCAACGACTCGCAACTCGCAACCACAAATATTACTACACGGCCATTGACAATGATCCCAAGTCCCTGCAAACCAGCATACTCATATGACTTGTTTTGTGACCTTGTGTCATGACACAAGTAAGTCACAACAAAGGTCAAACAAGTACCTCTATATGGATTAACAAATCCACAAAGACGATCCTTGATGTAACGCATTCATATACTTCCTAGTATTAATAGTAATGTGCTTGTAGTTTGTAGTGTAATGAGGACGATAATGACCCGAACGATGAATTTTACTTATATAAAATATTCAGTCTTTCAGAAATATACTTCGTGCAAAAAGTTTGACTTAAAACAAAGTTGCATTAGAATAAGCATCATTTTTAAAAAAATTATTGCAGAATATTGAACTCTTCCGTTAGCAATTAGTCATCAGTGATTATACTCGTAAAAATTAACTGCAGGAATCATATTGAGGTTGAACAGGTGGCGAATTGTTGGACGGCCATGAGGACAATTCTGTTATTACCAAATTATAAATAATAATTACTTGTGTTTACAAAATAATATATTTCCCTTGTACCACAATTAGGAATATTACAAATGCCACTTTATATACGAACTACTATAATATGCATTTTACCCATGGTTGGTCCATGATGGCCATATGATGCACCAACCGTTGCATTTCACTCTTTTTTAAAGCAGTTCCAATCATTACGGATTTTCTACAGGCACGAGATGCCAGCATGTCTCTAATTCTTGATGGTCTGTAAAACACTTTCTCCGGGGCATCCTGAATCACAAGTCAAAAGAAACTAATATTCGAAAAGTTATACCCACATCATTTTAAGTGAGTAAATACTACCTATAGCTGTACTAGCTACAAAAAATTACTGTAAGTACTCGATCAATAGTAAGCAAAACACCTCTATACGAACACCTTTCATTCGCATTTATTAAACACTAAAGCCTAATCGATATTACCTCCAAGAGGAAAATAAGCTCCTCGACGTCTTCCTTCCCAAATAAAGTAGACTTGGACGATGGAATCTGAGTCATTTGAACCCTGCTCCCCGAATCAACTAATAAACAGAATTATTCAAAAAATCGTTTACCCCATAATTTAATTTTCCTGTAAGCAATACACACAAAAAATATACACTTAATACTTAATCTATCTAATCTGATCTACCTGTATTTAATTCTACCGCGAATTAGGACTTACCATTCCCTTTTATATAAAAGTCAAAGCCATTTCGTCGAAAGACCTCTATATTATCCATTAATATTGATTCGCTGACATTAGGAAGTTGAAGATCAATGGGACTAAAGGAAAAGAGATACTGAATTATTATTTAGGAGCCTTTTACCCATGAACTATTAATAAATCATTGTCTATTCCATTACTAAAGTACCACATAAGCCTGTGACTTTGAAGAACCAAATTTTTCTCCAAATCTTCGAAATTGTATTTTTCATCTGTCGCATGCTGATCAATTATGAATATGTCCGGTCCAAGCTTCGCTAGTATAAATCCCAAATTAAATTGCCCAAGAATGCTCATCTAGAATTCAACATAATATCCGCCTTTAAACTTCAAACCCTGTAAGTATACACACTAAACCAAAATAAATGAAAGTACGGGCACTAGCCAGATCGCAACCAGCGTTAATAACAAGACGTAACACTTGTTACCATGCGGGTAGCACCGAAAACATCAAGCATATACGAATTCGTAATAATACGAAAAAACCTTGTTTTTCAATAGAGGGGGGAAGGTTGGGAGAGAAAAACTTTAGGAAAAGCGACTTACCTCATGAAACATTTCCTTGGTAAGTTGCTTTTTCAGTTCATCTTCAGCGGTCTGATTATCCTCTGCAACGATTTGAGCTCTGAACCTTCTCGCGACGTTCTCGGGAGATTCTCCTGTACATGTTGCTTTATTCATAGCATTATTTTTCAGATCATCCCAATTAACACTTATTGTCACCATCTGGGAGTTCCCATATAATTGTACTTTGCAAGGCTCCTCTAATTCACTCAGTAATGGAAGCTCAACAGTTCGTGCACGAACGTTAGCTGGATATTCGTCGTCATAAAGTACCACCACATCTTCATCATCCACAATATCTTCTTGCAAGTATTTCACACCCGGTTCCTTACTTTGGAATTCAAAATTAAAATTTGGGGCAGCACTGTCAATTGGCGAGTGGGAGGATTCGTCATCATTACCTTGTTCCATACTAGCCCTTTCATCCTCGGAAAACTCCTTGTTCCTATCTATATCCAGTTTAATACGCTTTCTTTCTTTAGAGCTAGGAATTTCTTGACTAGCCCGGAAGAAATTGGTAATTTTCTTTACTGATCTATCTGAAGTTCGATTTGTAAAGCTATTAATGCGTGTGCTAGTTGAAGTTTTATTAAGATCAGATGAATAATTACTAAATCCAGAAGCCAATGTTGGCGATTCTTCCTGAGTGCTGAGTGTTCTGCTAATGGAATCTGACCATACCTTCGTGTATGAAGACGAAAATACAGGTAACTTGACTTTGTCAGAATCGAAGGCGCACGATGCGCTTTCCAATACAAAAGAAAGCGTAGTCTAGCAATACGAAAAACAAAAATGGGATGATTAACACTTTTTTTGTTTAAGTAAATATCATACTTGTATTGAAAAAGTCTGTATACCTTAATAGAAGCGTATAGAAATTTTTCGTTGCGCAAGTAAATTTGTCTTTTATCAGGAGTTACATTTACATCAACTTCCTGCTCCTGAGTTCTAATATCTAAAAATAAAAACGGCGACTGGTTTTTACTGTAACTGTGATAAACTTCGTTGACGACCCGTGTTACCTAAATTTATTTTACAAAGCAAACGATTACAAATGTTCAAAAACATCATTAAGATAGCACGTGTATATGAATTTATTATTTACCTTTGGTGAATCACATGGTCTGGAATTAATGAATAAGAACTGGCGATCGTTTGAACAACGACCTTTGTGCGGAATAGAAATAAATCCCCTAAGTTTAAACGGGTTTTCACTTATTTTCTCTTTCAACCCGAACTCCGACAAGATGTTCTCGTCCGTGCATGAACGAATTTCTTTGATCTCCGCCAGTGTTTCCAGCTAAGAAATAGAATATCACACAATTAGTTAATTAATCAAATGGAATAACACGTTTTAATAAAGACATACAATACAATACAGTAATGGTGTTAAAAAATAGAACTGCCGGAATAAAATAATTCTGAACAAAAATTACCTGCTTGCTTCCAAACAGTAATGCAATTTTCTCTTTGGTAGAGCTTGATGCTGGGACAGACAAAACTTTGGACACACTGCCATTTTCAAGTTGGTTTGTACAGGAAATCCTATTTATAGAAAATAAAATAGAATTAACATCGACATGATTTATTTAAATATAAAAACATTATTTTAAATTTAAACAGCTTAAGTACTAACCTAACCCCATTGGTATTCAGGCAGTATCCATTTAATACAGTCACCATTTTGTGAAATTCCCGTTTCAGATTTTTTGAAAACTCCCAATGCCGCACAGGAAGAGGTGTAAAAATATTTTTCACAATGACAGTAGTTCCAATACCACGAGCAGCTGGACATTTCTTTTTTATTCTTCCTTTCGAGTCATATTCTATCCGGAATCCTTGACTAGTACTAGTAGAGCTTTGTGAATCAGTCGTTTTAGAATGCTTGGGATCGCATTTAGTTATCACTGTTAAATCTGAAAGAGCACAGAGGGAGCTCAGAGCTTCGCCGCGGAAACCAAAAGTTCCTACAGAGGCGACATCTTCGAAATGACGAATTTTCGAAGTATGATGTTTTAGACCTGGAATTCAATAATATGTCCTTTCAATATAATTAATATATTATCAATATATTAACAATCCATTCTGTTCAAAACACATCGCTCAGCAAATACTGGAACTCCAGAACATTTTGAAATGGGTACACCCAAAGATTTGTTGTAAGTACAAAGAATTTGCAATAATATTGTTCTTTCACAGCTCATCGTGCGCCATGTTAAGATAATGAAATTTATTAACGCACATACCAAGCCCATCGAAGTTCGCCTCTTCAACGCCGTAACCATTGTCAACAACTTCGATAGATTTACTTCCATATTCCACCAGTCGGATGTCAACACTGGTGGCCCCAGCGTCAATACTATTTTCTAACAATTCCTTTACAGCTGTAGCAAGCGTCACCACCACCTGTATGGACAAACATTTGAAATCATGTTAATACGCCAGTAAATGTAGATTATAATTATTCCAGTTGAATTAGAGGTCTGTAGAAATCGTACCAACGAAACCTAGAGTCTAGAACATTAAAAACGAAACGAAAAAAGTTTGCGTTTAAAGCCGGCATTTAATCAAGAAAAAAAATCTTGTAATAAGTATTATTGATCATCTTAATATTATAAAGAACTTCATTTCATATCTTCATATAAACACCCCAAACAACTAAAT
>JAQGAK010000836.1:0-50662 GCA_034696945.1 Lipothrix lubbocki | reverse complement strand
AACCGCAGTTCAAAATTTGCAAAAGAAACATCAAGCACTGGAAGCTGAAATTCAAACACATGAGCCATTTGTCATTAGCTTAGTTAACAGAGGACAGCAGATGGTACGATCAAAACATTTTGCATCAGAAGATATTTCTTCTAAGATAGACAGACTTCAGGGAGAAATTGCAGCACTCAAAGATGCAGCTTCCATCCGAAAACTTCGACTCGCTGATGCCATTCAGTCACAAACATACTTCTCCGAGTCCAATGAGGCTTTGACGTGGATGAATGAGAAAAGACCTTATCTGGCATCTATGGACTATGGCAAAGACGAAGATTCAGTTCAAAGTTTGATGAAAAAGTTAGAAGTAAATCAACGAGACTTGTCCAATTTTGGTGCCACAGTAACCAAACTTGCCGGAGTGAGTCAGGGCTTGGTGGAACGAAACCATTTCGACGCAGAAAATATCCAGAAAATCAATTCCGATGTCAAAGAACAATATTCAGAGCTTCAGAAGCTAGCTGACAAAAGGAAGCAGAGGTTGATAGATGCAGAAAAGTTATTTAAATTTTTACGCGATAGCGACGAAGTGGGAGAATGGATTCAGGAACAGATGAATCTTACTGGCAGTGACGATTATGGTCGTGATGTTGAACATGTAGAAATTTTGATACAGAAATTCGAAGCTTTTATGGCCACTCTAAATAATGCTGGAGAAAATCGAATTGCGGCAGTCCAAAATGCTGCGGATCACCTCATTGAAGAGGGCCATCCAGAACCAGACAGAATTACTGGAAAAGCTAAAGAAATCAAACAGATGTGGGAGGAATTCAAAGAATTGGCCGGTGCAAGACAAGAAGCTCTCCAGGGGGCCAAACAAGTTCACATGTTTGACCGCACTGCGGATGAAACAATTGGATGGATCAATGAAAAAGATGCGCTAGCAAGTTCTGAGGATTATGGACATGACCTGGAATCAATGCAAGCCCTAATAAGAAAACACCAAGCATTTGAACGGGATTTAGCCGCCATCAAAGAACAAGTGGAGTCAGTAGTTGCGGAAGCCAAACGACTTGATGAAATCTTCCCGGATGCAAGAGAACACATTCAAGTGAAGCATGAGGAGACTGTGGAAGCTTGGAATGACTTACTTGACAAATCTGCCCAAAGAAAAGATAAATTAAATCAAGCTGAAAAGCTCCAAGCTTATTTCGATACCTATCGTGAACTTCTGGCCTGGATCAATGAAACCATCGCTAAAGTAACAGCTCCAGATTTAGCCAAAGATGTTAGCGGTGCTGAAGCACTAATTGCACGCCATAATGATTATGAAGCTGAGATCAACTCCAAGAATGAAGCCTTCGATAGCTTTATTTCGCAAGGCAGGGAAATGATTTCTGGAGGTCATTTTATGGCGGACGAAATAAGTGATAAAGTGTTCTTGCTTAAGCAACGTTGGGAGTATTTGTTAGATGTATGGAAGGGTCGGAAAGTTATTTATCATCAAAATTTGGATTTGCGAATTTTCCTTCGAGATGCTCAACAATTGGAAAGCTGGCTTACTACAAGGGAGCCTATTCTTAAAGATGATTCCTTGGGTGAGACAATCGGCGAATCTGAGGACTTGATCAAGAGACACGAAGAGTTCGAAAAGACCATTGACGCTCAGGGAGATAAATTGGCAGCTCTCAAGCGGAATACTATGATTGAAGAAGCCTTTGTTGCTCAACAAAAGAAGGAACAAGAAGCCAAGAAAGAAGAGGCAAAACGGGCAGAAAAAGAACGCGTTGAGGCTATCAAGAGGAAAGAGATACAGAGAATCACAGATGAGAGGAAACGAGAAGACGAACGACGACGAACGCAAGAAATTAAATTTAATCGGGAGGACCTTGACAGAATCAATGGTGATGCATCACATTCAACTGAGAAACTGGATGAAAAGTATGAGTTTATTAAACATTCATTGATTCATTCACATTGTTTTATAATTTTGTGTTGATGATGTATTTTACCTTTTTGATCATTGTACTTTACAGATACACTGGGGACAATGAAGCTAGTCAATGGAAACAGTCCTTAGGTAGCAATTTATTTGGTGATCGCTTACGTCGAGGTACGATTACATTTTCTGCTTAACATTTCTTTAATTAAGTATGTCACAAGAATAGAATACTCGATCCCTAAATCAGTTGATTCTGATTCATTTCTTCAAATGACTATGTATTTCAGTCTATGTTAATGGTCAGCTACATTCTCAGCAATTTTTCTGCCCCTTCTAATTCGAGTAATTCTTGGCTTTAAATAACAAGTGCATTATGTACATTTTTCTATTACTACAACAGATTCTCTTCTTCATAAATCTTTTTTGTCATTTTAATTATTCGAGCTCTTTAAAATAGCCCCAAATTGGAATTGTAGTGTAGTTTGTATAAAAGTATGCTTACCTTGTTACTAATCTTACTTACAACTGAATCTTTTGGTTAGTAGTTTCAAGCATGTAATTTTCTGGCATACAAGTTTCTTATTCAAACAATTTAGCAACACTTGCGAAGTCAAGGAAAATTAATTAACTAAATTTGAGCTAAATAAAGTGTTTTGTTGTATCTAATTTTGGGATATTATTTGTTGTGACTAATTTTTCAAGTGATTTCGTAAGTGTTATTAGCATTTATGTAGATATGTAAGTATATTTCAGTATTATATAATGCATGCAAAAGGGTTGACTTTAAAAAATGTATAAGTATCTATATTTTATGTAAATGGAACCTTATTTCTGCATGACTCTAATAAGAGGCACGTTCTTTAAGTAGACTATTTTGCTCCTCACTATATTACATGTAGGAAGCGATCCAGGTTTGGTCCTTGCCCCCTTAAGGGTCGTCGATAGGTTATCAGACGGTGAGTTTTATGTTTGCGAAGTATGAATTTCGCCAGTTGAAAATAATATTGCTTGCCAACCATCATAGTCGATTTTGCTTATAATTTTGACAGAAATACACGCTATTTGATGATACAGTGGTTTTTGTGGTTTTTGTATTTTTTGTAAAATGCTAGTTCTCGATTATAATTATAAGTGCTGAGAATTTCGTCGGCATTATTTCCGTTTGGTACTCATACCTGACCGTATCTTATTTAACTGTTTGGTGATGGTTTATTTAAGTACATAAATATGATTTTCGGGGCATGATGGTATTGTATGTATTTGTTTCTTTAATCTTTGCTGTCTGACTGAACCAGATGCGACAGAGACAGAGGATACTCATTCGGTGGAAGAAGTAGCCGTTTCTGAGTGTATTGTTTCTTTTCATTGTCTGTGGTGTAGCGTAATCATTTAATGTTTTCACAATTATATGTACTTTGTATTTTTTTAATACTTTAAAATATTTGTAATTATTCTTGGCTTAATATTGAAAATGACGTTGCTTGTGTCCTGATGTTAAATTATGTTTTCTGTTGTCATCGAATTAAACGTGGGTGAATCGAGGGTGTGGTTTGCAATCGTAAAAGCGGCATTAATTGATTAAAATCCGCAGTGTTAACATGAATGTTTGTTTCCGTAAAAGCCTCCTTTTTATGTTTTTACCAGTAATCACTATACACACTATGCGGCACTATATACGCCTGATGTGCATTACATTAATACAAGTATCGTTTGGGATGATATGTTTACTTTGATGTGTGTATAGATATTCATTTATAATTTTATTTCAATTAGGTGAAGTCAAACGAGCCGAAAGTTTCAAAGTGGATAACAAAAAGCCTAAGAGGACTCCAAGCTTTGCCACTAGGCGAAGAACTCAAAGTTTCCGGAAGCTGAAGAAAATTGACAGCGTTGCAGATTTGCCACCTGTTGAAATCAGCGGATTTTTGGAAAGAAAACACGAACTGCAAAGTGGGGGGAAGAGAGCTGCAATTCGATCGTGGAAAAGTTACTATGCCGTTTTATGTGGTCAGCTATTGTGTTTTTTCAAAGATGCTGATGATTTTGCATCTAGTAAATCCGCTACTTCGCCAATTCTCATATACCAAGCAACGTGCGAAAAGGCCAATGATTACACAAAAAAGAAACATGTGTTCCGGTATGTCCAGTTCTTATTTACCACAAATTATCGAATTTGAAATTAATTATTTAGCGTAGCGTTGGACTGAATGGATTGAATACCATTAATGTACTTATACTTACAAATTCGTGGATTTTAATCGCAATTTTGCAGATTGAAGCCATCAGATGGCTCCGAATATTTATTCCTGGCAGACAGTGAGAGTGCTGTTGAAGAATGGTTGAAGAAAATAACATTCCACGCTCAACTACCCCCCAGCGAACAGCTTACTAGCTATGATGCACATATGGTAAGTATTTTGACAATGTAGGAAAGTCAATTTAGAAATTATTATTCTTTGGTAATTACATAATCAATAATGTGTTTAGTTTAGTAATACACCACTTGATTAATTTAAAACAGTTTGATTGCACGGCGATTATAACAAGCACGCTTAATGCACAGCACATATTTGTATGAAAGGCGAATTAAATTACTTTTAGATACTTATATATGAAAGCAGTAATGATCACGTTTGTCAAGTCAGATTAGGTCATTAAGGCTAAAAAATTCGAGCGGTTTCTGCACTGACTGTGTTGCTAGTTATTAAGTCTAAGAGTTTGTGTTTTCAGTACTAATATATGATTCTATAGTGTGGAGCTTTAAAATGCTGGTACTGCACGTTTTAGGCAGTCGCTATAATAATTATTAGTGTATACGTGTACAGTTTAATTACTAGCTTATAATTAGTTAAAAAAATAGAGATAAGTAGGTTCATCAGCACTCACCAACTGCAGAAGTGACTTCCTGGAGATGGACATACACCTTACCTTTCTTAAGGTGTGTTAAGATCGTTGGTTAAATAAATTAATATTATAGCAGCAATTGGAAGGACCGGATGGACGTGGAGATGGTGCACAAGTTTCCCCAAGTTATCAACAGCACCTGCAGCCCGTGAGAAGCCTTGACACGAGCCGCTCCCCGACGTCTTTATACAGCGTTGGCAGCAGTAGTAACCGATCTGCGGATCATGATGGCGATGCTAGTTCTTCATCAAATTCCAATACTCCTGAGACTCCTCGTCGTACTTTAAATAATCAACCACGTTCGCGTGAACCAGTTTACGCCAATGTTGATGTTCTACAGGTGCTTCGTCATTTATTTGATTTCATTTTTTTTATCTTCTTTTTTCGTCATGTATCGTCTTCTTTCTTTCTTTTGTTTTCTTGTATTTTAAAAATGTGTTATGCGATTCGCATTAAACTATGTAATGTTTTGCTTTAAGTCGTATCGTAAGTCAGTTTTGTTTTGCAATGGTGATGATTGCATGTTTCTTCATATTCATTAAGCCTGTTCGTTTGTTTGTGCCTTTCATTTACTAAATTTTTATTTACTTTATAGGTATATATATTCCTATGTTCTTGAAACTTGAAAAGCTTTGCTATTTAAAAGTAACCTATATAGTGTCGAGTATTGATTATTACAACAGACTAACTTAGAGGAGTGAGATTAAGATTACATCCGATCTTAAAAGCTAATAACAAATTGGCTAAGTTTTTGTAACAGAAAGCTTTACTATATAACATTAATGCGCGGTCATGCGACTAACTTAATCACAATTCTACATGTTAACTGTCATTGTAAAACTATATGTTTTCACAAAAGCAACCTGGGACAAGATGGGTTCATAGAACACGCCATTAAATAAGCATCTTTTACTTTCCCACAGGATAATGGACCAAGACTTGTACAAAAACCTCCCATTCCCCCTCGTACTTCAAGTATTGAAAATGCGACGCGCTCTCCTAGCGTCGGTTATGGCCAAAATGACGACAAGTCACCAACAAGCAGGACCAACGGCAAAGGCTTCCATTCCCCTGGTGGCAATGGATTAGATGATTCCGATGGATGGAATGAACGACATGCATTTGACAGAAGTAAGTTATTTTGTGTTATATTGTACTTGGCAATTTAATAATAATAATATTTCTACTAAATTGCCTACTACTTACATTTTAATGCTTTACACTTTAAGACTGTGGATTTTGAAAAATGCCATTTACTATAGAAAGTAGCTTTCAATGTGTTTTGTGTCAATCGTGTTGTGTTGTATTGTTTTTTTTCACTCTTTGTGTGAAGCCGTTTTTTTGCGTTTTGTTTTGTGTTATGTGTGCTTTTTTTTCGCGTGAATCCGTTTCCGCGATTTTTGACCATTATATGTGTGCTTAACTATAGGAGGTGAACCCCCTCCTCTTCCTGTGACGACTCCTCCCGCACATCTCCTCCCAAATAGGACGCGTCAAGGTCTCTATCATAATTCTAACAATATGATGCGTATACATAATAATCGGCTAATTGAACCTCCGTTCTATCATGGTTTGTTTTACTTACTCTCACGTGATTAAACTACATTAAGCAATTTTTATACTAACAACAACGCTTAATTTCATTCCATGAAACTCAGTAATACTCACCAAATTCGTAGCCTTTTCGATCGTTAGATCGTAATATTTAATTCCATACTTGTATCAACATTACTTGTAATTAAACTGATCGTGTGATGGCTATTCACGAACTAATCACCCTTAGTAAATATCTACGTTTGTAACACGTGTGTGTATATACTTATCCTAACCCAATTGTAGTTAAAGATTTCACTAACGACCTCGACTGTATCCGCCAAGGTAGCTTGTAATTTTGTTGCGTAGACTTGGATTGATGTAAATACTAGGAGGACTCTTCTTTTTAAAGTTGGGTTTGGCTTGTAAATATTTATGAAGTTGAGTAGCCGCAATTTTTTGGTTGTATTCGTTCACGCAATTTAATCGTAACTGATTTTCTTTTCTTATTTTGCACATATAGCTTATCCATCCGGAGCTGTTGGTATGCACGTAACTGAAACGGGACCACATCGCCCCGCATCACTTCCGCCAGGCTCGAGCCCGATGCATGCGGGAGTTCATATTCCAGAAACAAGACGACCAATGTCCCAGACGTTAGATTCTCGCCGCAGTAGACACAGTGAGAGTTCAAGTGAAAGCGATTCACCAGCCTCGAACGCCGGCAAGGACAGGAAGAAGCCTAGCGGTCTCATGGGATTATTCCGGCGGAAGAAAGCCACACAGTTGTAGATTAGTTAGCTATAATAATTACATAAATAATGAAGCATTTAATTTTGACTTCCACGATGTTCATTACTGTCGCGAAACAAAAATGTTGCAATATAGTCGTGGTTAATTTAAAGTTGACTTTTATTCTTACTATTTAGAATGCATAGAGATTTATTGTGATTCGTTATGTTATCCAGAATTGATACGTTATTATAATTGCAAACATAATTATTTCGAGTCAAAACTTTATTTAGTCGTAATCATAAATTGTCTACTGATATACATACATATGTAATAATACAGTAGCATATAAGTAGTTTAGTCTATGTTTGTAGATACTTGTGTTTAGTTTATTTCTGCGTAACAATGAATGTTATATTATGCATAATACCAAACAACGACGCATTATTATGGAATGCAGTGCCTGTTGCAATTTTCCCTGATTTTTAAGTATAATTATCTGTAAGTACTTATACTACTCATTAAAATAATTAATACATGCAATTCATTACACTGCGACATTTCTACAGGCAATGTCTGTACTATGATTAATTACTGTGAAACATTGTCTATTTTGAAAAACTAATAAATACAAAATCACAATCGGGTAGAAGTAACAAATCCTCAAATCACTGTATCTAGGTACGGTTTTCTTGCATTCAGCATTAAACTATGGGCATTTTATTGCAATATGTCTTTGGTACAAATGAAGAATACATAATACAAGTGGTCTCATGAAGTTATTTCCCATACGTAAACAACCTGTTATATATGGTCATCTTTATTTATACTCAGTCATTGAGTTAAAAATATCTGTAATTATATTGTCAAAAAAAACAATACTTCCACTGTACAAACATAACAGAATACACTGTACTCACATTAAATATTAACAAAATCTAGTCGGAAATTTTTTCTGCCAAATACTTTACAAGCGCTATATGTTGCAAATTTTTTTGCACGCGTTGAAAATGACGAGTTGTAAATGGAACTATACTACTGGTGTCAATGTATGGCAAATCTTCAGGGGCAGTTGTCCTCAGAAGTATATTTAACAATACTTGAGCTTCAGTTGACGTTCTAGAATTCGTATTCCATTTCTTTATGTAGTTCAACAATTGTAATTTGTGCTCCTCCGGTAATGTACTTATTACTGCACTAAGATCACTTATGTCGGGAATATCTGGAATTGTGTATAAATAAATATTGCATTAACACATGCATAGTTGCATAGGTATATAAGTACTATTCAAGCACTTAAAATAAATAGAAAACTCCATGAACTTGACGCAAGAAATAACGAAGGGTCCATTAATCTACTACAAATTCACTAACCCCGAATAATTTTAAGAAGAGTAAACGGTCGATCCAACTCAATTGCCAACTTGATTGCACGTTGCCAGTCTCCTTTACGCAGCAAATTGGTCAAACGTTGTTCTTCTTCCACCGCTTTGTTTTTCTTTTTTACGCTCTCCTCATACTTAGCTTCAGTAACATCTATGCAAACTGTTAGAATTGAATCAGCTGACCCCGTGACCACCAGTGATCCATCCGGAACTGCGTCTAAAGCCCACAACTTATCATCTGATTGTTCAAAAGTGGATATACAGGTCGAAGTACGTAAGTCCCACGACTTGAGAGTTCCATCACTACTTGTGGACAGTATCTGTAACCCTATACAGAACAATATTGCGTTAGTTTATTCCTCGATTACAAAAATTACAAATACATAGAAATACATAAAATACGAACCGGAATTGATGAATACGGCTTGCAAAACGGAGCTCTGATGTCCTTGTAATGTCTGCAATGTTGCATAGATAATAGTTACAATTGCCACTGTAAATAGAAATGCGGTCAAAAGAATAACTGAATGCCTCTTACCTTCATGCAATTGAATGAAGGACTGTCCCATATTTTCAAAGTTGAATCTGCGGAGGCGGTAACAATTAGCTGATCCCAAGAAGAAAACTTAGCATCCCACACACTCTTCTTGTGACCTTTCAAAGTACCGATCAAGGTTAGAGTATCCGAGTCCCAAACTTTGGCAGTCTTGTCCCGGGATGCGCTGATAATCTATATTCGTAAAATTACATTGATAACCGAGACAAATTTTACAAAAAGGAAAACATTATATTTGAAAAGTCTGTAAGCTATACCATCGCTCCGTTTGGGCTACTATGAACCGAATGGATCTCTTTCGAATGGGCCACTACACTGTGAATACATCTGGTCTGATCCCACACTTTGATAAAGGTGTCTTCTGCTGCGGAATACACAATCATTCGGAGCGGATCAAAACAAACAGCAGTAACAGAAGCAATGTGACCCGCCAACGTAAATTTAGGCTCGTCAGAATTTTCGTCCCAAAATAAAATCCGGTTGTCCTATTCAAACATAATAAACATTTCGGTTGGTATGAGCAATACGGCCTCGAGTTAAATCCATAAGGAGCCTCCTCATGTTAACATACATAAGGAGCCTCCTCATGTTAACATACATAAGGTGCCTCCCTATGTTGACATCCATAAGGAACCTCCTCATGTTAACATCCATAAGGAACCTCCTCATGTTAACATACATAAGGTGCCTCCCCATTTTGAAATCCATAAGGAGCCTTCCCATGTTAACAACCATAAGGCGCGTCTCCATGTTCCCATCCATAAGGAGCCTCTCCGTATTAATATGCATAAGGCGCCTCTCCCGATGTTATTAAATATAAGGCGCCTCTCCCCATCACGACAATGGCAGAATAAATTAAATACAAAATTGACAAAGAAGTTAATGTAACGTAGGAAGACGCACTTTATTTAACTAACATGAGGAGGCTCCTTATACGGGTTAACGTGGAAAGAGGCTCTCTCTCAATAGAGAGAGAGAAAAACTCTATAGAATGTTTATATAGCTTTACCTTTGATCCTGACACTAGCCAATTTTTCTGCACACTAAGGGACAAAACAATATCTGTATGCCCTCGCAAGAATGAACAACTGCCACTTTCTAGATTGTAAACACGAATTATACTTGTATTATTCGCTACTGCAACTTTCATATCACTCCACAAAGCAACAGCAAAAATTTCATCCAGCGTTCCGACGAACTGTAAAAACAAGAATCAATACATAATTCGCCTCAATTTCCATTTCTAATTATTTCAGCAACAAAAGTTTCTTCAGATTTTTTAAATCTACCATATTATAAATATAAATTACCTGCTTTGTAATTTGAAGATTAGGCGAATCATCCACTTTTGTGTTGACTTTGTAAACGCTGGAGGCTAATGTAGAAATCCAAAACTCTGCTGTATTAGAGTCGGATTTCCCAGGCGGGTGGAACGAAATGATGGTTTCATCATTTCCCAAGCTTAAAACGGAAGACGCTGACAGTTTCTGTGTCGTGATATTGTAGTAACGAATGTTAGACGGACTCAAAGCCAAATATATGTCTGTTGGTGATGTTAAAATAATGGATTCTACAGTTCCTGGAAGTTGAATAGTCTTCAAGCGAGCATAGTTGTTGTCTAGGTCCCACAGTATCATGACATTATCACGACCACCCCTACATTTCGAAGAAGCATGAGTAGATACAATAAATTATTATATTAGCACTAATTAAATCCAACAACTTAATTTCTGGGCCGTATATTCTAACTTACGTAATCATCAGCTTATTATTTTCTCCACTCCATTCAATCCCAGTAACCTGGGAAAAATGACCCTCACAGACGTGAGTTACTTCGAATTGCTTGGTCTCTTCTGACATTTCAATTACGTAAATATTCCTTTCTGCCGCATACAACCGAGATTTCTGCTGGTAGCCCCATTTGACAAAACCAACAGAAGCAATATTATCAACTTTGATTGCTTTAGATACTTGATTGCCACCAGTCTCCCAAACTTTAACGACAGACCCAGCCACAGTGGCCCAGCGTAAATTTCCAAACAAATTATCCTCATTTGTTAAGTCAAAACGACTTAAGCTGTTACCGCCGCCCACCAATTCCTTCGAGGGGTTATCTATTGTAAGGTGAATTACAGGTGTACTGTGATAGGATTTTATCACTTTTGCAGCTTTCGGGGGTTGGGTCATGTCATTTAAATCCCAAAGGCGTAACAGATTGGATTTGTGCGCCGTGACCAGGACGTGTGGGGTCGAGCTGGCGTCGAATGAAAGAATTTCATCCATTTCGCAGTCAAATGTATTGGTAACTTGAAATCCTTCGCTCTCATCTTTCTTTTCGAATTCCTCCTGGTTGTCTTCTAACTCGTCATCTGATTCCTTCTTCGGAGGAGAGGATTTCTTTGTTGAAATGATCTTTATAGTGGGTCCACATTGACAGGCAAAATGACAGTCTGACAGGATCTGAATTAATACAAGGCGACAACGTTATTTAATATTTTATACAATTTCTCTGATTTTATGTCTGAACATTAAACAAATAATATATAACGTGCTTATAAATAAACAAATAATAATAAAAATGTAACTCAATTTCTAACACATTTATTTTTTAACTTACAGACAGTTTCCCTCCACTATAAAAGGGCTCGATTTTTGTTTTTACTTCAAAGCTGCAATTT
Organism: Lipothrix lubbocki; assembly: GCA_034696945.1. Taxonomy (NCBI): domain Eukaryota; kingdom Metazoa; phylum Arthropoda; class Collembola; order Symphypleona; family Sminthuridae; genus Lipothrix; species Lipothrix lubbocki. The sequence goes on along the minus strand of JAQGAK010000836.1, from coordinate 38,947 downwards.
AGAAAATGATTCGGTGTTAAAATATCATCTTTACAGATAGGCACGTAAAATTTCTCTAGCTAATCCAAAATTTTACGTTTATTTATTTATGCAACTTACAACTGACGTAATTTTGGATTGATTCTTTCCTGCGGTTGAGCAGGTTCGATGCCTTCTCCCGGCGTTCGACCTTCCGGGTTTTCAAAAATATAGCCTGGTCGCAGCATTTCGACGGTTTTTAATTTTAATTACTATTATTTAACACGAGGGTTTTTATTCAAAATAGACAAAAAATATGCGAGCAGTCGCGAAGCGAAGCGAGTGAAAATTTGTGAAAATAGGGAATGCATTCGTCCACGTTGTTGTTTGAATTTCCGAGGGAAACAAGGAAATCTAGGAGCTACAGACATTAATGAAGGTGAATATCAATGGCAAGGGCAGTTATATTCAGCACTTGAAATTGAAAGACGGACATTTAATTCAACTGAACAACTCGTAAGCTATATTTATATTATTTTGTTCACAAATATAGTAAAATGAGTACAGTACAGTTTTATTGTATTTAATTTAAGTAATTTATTTGAATATTGTTGTCTCATTGACTTCTATCTAGGCAAAAAATAACATTTAATTATAATAACGTAGTCTATACATAAACAATTTATAATAACAATTGCTCCCACAGAAAGGGCCGCAGGACGACATATTACTGTACAAATAATTATAATTGATTTCATAATGGAACAAAGGTAACACACAAAACTCACAAGTACATACATATAAGGTTTGTTCACGCGGAAAATAGTAGCTTGGACGAAAATATTCCCTCATCCTCAGAGGCACAGTGGACATTATGTACTCATGTCTTCTGGATTAGTGGCCAAGTTGTTATTCGTCGTTTCCAGCCGCTTATTCAGGTCAATGCACTTCGTAATCTGAAAAAAATTTGTATGAATTGCTAATTGTACTTCAAAAGTTTGGAATAGTTGCATGAATTGCTATTATTTCAATAATTGCAAATAGAATGTGAGTACAGGCAGAGGTATACAATAACGAATAATATTATGTACTTGACATACGTAATGCCAGGGTGTTGAAACTGGAACGTGAATTGCTGCTTTAAAGAAATAAATGGCTTCTTTATACTTCTTAAGTGTTGCACAGATCATACCGTCATAGTAAAAATACAAAAGCTGATTCTTGCATTTCACTCCTTTCATCTGAAATTTTGTAATCATTTCCATCAAATATTGGCTTTGCTTTTTTTTAGCATTAAACTAAAGGGTAACGATAAACCCACAGTAAATATTTACCTCCGCACTGAAATCATCAATATCATTTGAAAGAAACGGGAGTGCAGCTTTCGGAACCGAAGCTGCCAAGCATAATTCCAAAAGGTTGGAGTGAATACTTGTCAACTGACGAACATGCGTTTAGTACTGACGGATAGCCGTCACAAGTATGTTAATTCCTTGGATGGGAACACCTCTTCGAACCACCGAGTCCGTCACATTCTGGCAGGTGTCCACCACTAGACAAACCATACAATTTCAAAATCAAATGAAGCCATATTTGGGGTCGTTGTCGCTTACAATCAAGAAGCTTCCCAAAGAGTAAAGTAATAAATAATAAACTTACACAAAGACGGGCAAAACCGTAACTGGGCAACGTCTACAGTTGTCAAGAAAGTGTAGAGTTGATTTTAAATAAATCCGCATGATTAGTTAAATCGGTTGACTTTGGCTTGGCCGCGATGATCCTAAGAACCACAAGAGCTTGAGTCCGTTCTGTAAGTTGGTTTTGACCCGCGTCCTTTGCCCAGGGTGGACGTGAGAGTGTCTCCACATGTTTGGGCAAATTCTCAAGATATTTCTTGGAAGGAACTCCATGAGCTATGTATTGAAAATAAATTAAATTGAGTTACAATCAAATTTTTAAAATGTATCCTTAATATTTTTAACAACCAACAAACAAATCATAAAATAATATACCAAGACTGTTAAATTTTAAGAATCTCTTACGCGAAAATCCCAACCGGGCAGCAGATAAACAATTCCATTTAGGAAGGCTCGCAGCTGTTTAATTTTTATTACAAATATTATAATAATATATTTAAATTTAAGCATCAAATACTTATAAATGACTGATTTTTTTAATGAATATTTCGATATCAGTCAACTTTTTATTTATTTCGTTGACGTCCTTTCTGAACGGTTGTAGGTATAGATAGCTGAGAATGTGGATAATTACAAAAAACCCGAGCACGGATACAATAATAATTCCAAGAATTTCCCACTTGCTCAGGCAACACTCTGAGGATGAAGGCCTTCTTCGTCTTCGTGGTGTAGTCATGACCGGTGGAGTGATACTAACTGAGCGATACTGTACCATTCTTAACGAGGATTTTTGTTAAAATTATATGAATAATCATAAAAAATTATTTTATGCAAATTGCAAATCCGTAAGGAAAGTGTTTGGTTAAAAAGCTTTATCATACTTGTAATAGGGGAAGGTAGAAAGTGCATATTGAACCTTCGCGGGAAGACAACTCAAAGGGTCTAACAATGAGTTCAATTGGCTTGTCATAATGCAAATCATATATTTTAAAAACATATTGCGATCAACAGTTCCATCTTATATTTTACTTCAATAATAGGTATACCGTAAATCAGTAAAATACAATGCCGATTTATGTATTTAATAAGTAATTCAAATGAATTTTGTTTCTATATATAAGTACAGCTTACAATTAGTAGTTACAAATCTTTACTCGATGTACCAATTATTGTAATTCATCTGATAATGGAACAAAGGTGACATACAAAAGTAACAAATATAAGGTTTGTTCACACGGAAAATAGTTGCTTGGACGAAGATATCCCCTCATCCTCAGAGGCACAGAGGATTTTACTGATGTACTCTGGATTAGTGGCCAAGTTGTCATTCATCGTTTCTAGACGCTTATTCAGGTCGATGCACCTCGTAATCTAACAAAAATTTGTACGAATTGTAAATTGTACTTCAAAAGTTGGGAAAAATTGGTGTATACATCAATGCATTATTTGTGCGTATATATCTATACACAAAAATCTTACCTGATTTTCAATCTTATGCATCATCATTGGTCCATCGTATTTCTCCTTACTGTCAAGGAATACTACCATTCCATCCTTTTGGTTAATCTTGGCGTAAATTTCTCCATCCTGTATCTATGAAACCAAAAGAAATACTTATACACAAAGTCGCTTTTAGCAGAAAACTGTTCAGTATCAAGTATAAAAGCATTAAATACCATTGATAATATGTAGGACTCGGCCTGTTGGGCTCCTCCAGGGAGTTGCACACGTGAAGCAACATCAGCCAGACTTAAAGTAAGGAAGGTTTTAGTCAGCCTTAGAATACTCAGCTTGGTTTGAGCGGCTTTCACTTGCTTCACAAGACCGTAATTTTTGTCTCTGTAACATTTTATAATTTTTATTAGTTAACACCTTCCTACAAAATTACGCTATTTTGTCTGATATTTGTAGATAGGTATCTCCTACCGGTTTATGGTATCATGGTGGCGATTTATTACAAGACTAAGGTCCGTAGAGTTGAAGGTTGTGAAACTAGTGGCCAAATCGGTGTAGGCAGTAGCATTAGGCTTGAGAACCCTAAGGGAAAATCATAAAAATTAGTTCAAAATTGTGAACCTCCTCCAGGTAATAATAATTTACGTTTGAGTAGTAATTATATAATTATACCTATTCACAATCTGATTCGCACATTTATGCGATTGTGGAATTTCTCCACAGTGTATGAGAGATACTAAAATCAACTTTTTGTAGGACTCGAGCATGATGTGCGATAGCGTTGAAGCTGGAACTTGAATGGCTGCTTCAAAGAAATAAATGGCTTCTTTATACTTCTTAAGTGCTGCACAGATCATACCGCCATAGTAAAAATACAAAAGCAGATTCTTGCATTCCACTCCTTTCATCTGAAATTTTGTAATCATTGCCATCAAATATTGGCTTTGCTTACATTATTTTTAGCAAAAAAGTAAAGATAAACCCACAGCCCACAGTAAATATTTACCTCCGCACTGAAATCATCAATATCATTTGAAAGAAATGGGAGTGCAGCTTTCGGCACAGAAGCTGCCAAGCATAATTCCAATAGGTTTGAGTGAATGCTTGTCAACTGACGATCATGTGTTTGGTACTGACGGATAGCCGTCACAAGTATGTTAATTCCTTGGATGGGAACACCTCTTCGAACCACCGAGTCCGTCACATTCTGGCAAGTGTCCACCACTAGACAAACCATACAATTTAAAAATTAAACCATATCTATGGTCATTGTCGCTTACAAGAAGCTTACCAATTAGTCAAGTCATAAACTTACACAAGGACGGGCAAAACCGTAACTGAGCAACGTCAACAGTTGTCAAGAAAGTGTAGAGTTGCGTTAGAAATAAATCCGCATGATTAGTTAAATCGGTTGACTTCGACTTCGCCGCGATTATCCCAAGAACCGCAAGAGATTGAGTCCGGTCTGTAATTTGGTTTTGACCCGCGTCCAAATTTGCCCACGGTTGACGTGATAGCGTCTCCACATATTTGGGCAAATTCTCCAGATATTCCTTGGAAGGAACTCCTTGCGCTATTTAAAATAAATTAAATTAAATTAAAATCTAATTTTCAAAATTACCTATAATTAAAATTAACGAACAAACAAATCATACAATAATAACAGAGACTAATAAAACTAATAATTCCTTACGTGAAATGCCCAGCCGGGCTGCAGAAATAAACAACTCCATTTCAGGAAGGCTCGCAAATTTAATTTCCAGCAATAAATATGTTCAATTAAACTGTATAGACGTTTATTTTTGTCTTAATTGTTAATTCAAAGGCAATTGACAACAGACGGCTATAAATATTTTTAAAATTAATTTTGATTTCGTAGTTAGAGGAAAGTCGAGCCGACAATCTGACTCTTTTGTTGCTCTTTGAAATTTGCCTCCGAATTTTTGCAATGAAAAAGTTGTCAATTGGAATATTACTAGCGCCATCTATTTTTCTTAGCAATAATGAAGGAAAAAAATATTCGTTATTCTTAATAAACGTTATTTTTAATAACAACAAATATTTTGTAGGTACTAGTTTTTATTTTGTAAAATTTAAAATTTAAAAAAAAATTATTTATTTATTTATAACAATAATAAATGCAGCAAAACAAATCAGAATAAAATCCGATAAGAATTGCAGGAAATATGAGCATTCAACAAAAATATTTTGAAAATTTTAAAATTATCAGGAATAAGCCCTTGCTAAACAAATATTTTTAATAGCTCACAGCTTCCTAACCGTTCATCTTCCTAAAGAACTAGAAACGCCATTAGATTCAGAAAAGAATTCTCTACAAACCAACAGTTAGTTTAATCTTCACATTGGCGACAATTATGAGAAACAAAAATGGCAAGGGATGAAATGGGCTACTGATGACTCTGTACTTTCAGATTTCTCCATTAAGTCTAATAATAATATGTATACAGCTTCATTAATCTTTGGCTACTTAATTAATCTTTACTCTTCAGATACGCCTCTCATATATGTATGAAGTTCCTTGAGAATTCACCTTGCGAAGCGAGATTTACACTCATAAAATAAACGTTGTCATTTTTGCCTATTGCTCTTCCCATATAGTTTTAGTCTGATTATTTTGATTCTCATTTGATATTCTCCTCTAGTTCTTCATAACTTTTGAAGAGAGCATTTACATATGTCTCAAAATAAGACCTCACGTTAAATTTAATAATTTCATTGTCAAGTACTGTTTTGTTAATTCCTCTGGATTATTTATATAATAATAAGTATCTATATCATGTATATGTATGTAGCATAAATACGCTTGTTGTATATACTCCAAGAGTCAAGTGTGAAAAAGAAACTTTACAAGTATAATTAAAGAGTAGAAATAATTTTTAGTCTTCAAATTATTAAAAACACTTTTTATTATGCAGCATCCGGCACGCTAAATCTACAGCACATTGGTAGGTCGTAGGTCTAGGTTAAGGTATATAGTGAAGGTTTTTAACAGGATTTAACATTTAAACGTCATTTATTATGAAATTATGAATATCACCAAAAAGTGTTTACAAACTCATGGAAGCATGACCCGTAAAAATTGGGACATATAGTCATGATTTCATGATCGAAACATTTCTCGCAGTAAAAAACTTAGAACCTTAAGAATGTTAAAAAACTATTTTGGATATAAAATGTTGCTCTTCTTTTCGTTCTTATATTTTTAGTATATACTTATAGACAATTGTACATAGGTAGTTGGATTCTTATTTTGGCAGGAGATTCAGTAATCCAGGAAAATTCTTGTAACCCTGTCCGCTCTTTCCTTTTATGTAACACTTGTACTTATAATAAAGTGAGAAGTACATAACTAAAAATAATTATAAATCATAACGCTTAATTAGTTCCCACAATGTTTTCCTTCTTATTAGTGTTGTAAAATATTTAAAAAATTACTCAAGGTTTTAAGATTCATACATTAAAAAGACGAGGTTTACAAACCAAAGAACTGTGTACACATTTATTATTTAGTAAACAGTGTATTCGTTAATTTCGCTATGCTCATCTCTTTACTTAATTACCCCTAACTATGTACCAACGACCTTTAATCATGGTATGGAATGGCTTTTTCCTGATCTGATAGAAAACGTTTTCCACTTCATCTGCCATTGCGTTCAAGGAAATGTGAAGTTTTTATCAGTTCGTTTCGTGATAATGACTCGTCGTCGTATTCATGGTAGATTGTACTTAGGACATGAAGGAAGTTATTATAAAAGAGTTGAACGAGTAAACAGAGTTTTAGCTTTGTTAGTTTTAATAGTTAGTTTGTATTGAGTTTTAGACAATAATAAAAGGAAAAATATTTAAAAATACAAACGTCTCAGAATTCCCAGATTTTCCAAGGGATAAATTTTATTTTTGTTGACCCACACGCATATCAACTGTGATATTTGTCTCTAAGATTATGTAATTGGCTATACTTAATGACTTTACTCTTACATGCATTAGGAAGGCCAAAAAATGTAAGTTTGTAACAAATATGATGAGCAATCCTTTGTTTACTCATCTGAGGGAAATAATCATTATAAACATTATTATTTGGATCAGGAAAAGATTCTTGAACGTTAACCTTATTACTTAAAGGTAATAATGTTGTTGAGAATGAGAAATATTTTCCCTCTTAAATCTCTTCTTATCTCTGTACGTATATGTACAAGTCCTGAAAATGTATGATACTTATTTATTTGTGATTATTGCTTTTAGGTAATTTGGATTTATTCTTATTACTACATATAGTCCGTCAATAAGTCTCAAAAAGTACTAATTTCTAAGTTGAAGGTATAGAAATTGGTACTTTAAGATCCTTCGCCGGCAGATGTAAGTTGATTGTACCTTCTGTAAGTATAATACAAGTATTTATATATAGAATTGCTCTATTTATGAATGATTTTGACGACTTCTTAAGATCTTAAGCGCAAAAAGTCTTATCATGCCCCAATCAATCTTACCTTTTAAAGGAATTTAGCCTGGATTTACTATACTTTTAGTATAAGTACTTCGAATAATAATAACAACAACAACAATAAGCTTTCACTCTATAATTTCTAATATATTTTTCCAGCACCATTCTTGTTGTTTTTAGTTGTACCTACCTGTAGTATCCTTAAGCACATTCGTATTTTGTCACTGTTTTAAACATTCCTGTCGGCCCTCTGAAATCGTATACCTGTGTTTATCGTCGACGAAGGATCCCAAAGTACCAATTTCTATACCTTCAAGACAGAAGTTACTACTTTTTGATACTTCGTCGACGATATACTTAAGCAATATAAGGACAAATAAACCTTTACAACATTCCTTTAAATAACAGAAATAGGAGAAGGTAGAAATTAAACATTTCCCATCTATATTTACATTATTTGGACCCATGTTGTCTCTTCTGCCACTCACCTTTACAATATCAATGAAGATATAACAGCGACAGATAAACGGATTTTACAAGTAAAATACTAGGTATATGATATTGTCCACAATACTCCACAACGTCTTTTAAAAGTTGTATGTATAAAAAATATGTCTTTAAATCCATACCTACATGATAATCTATAGTAAATGTATAGTATAGGCATAGCTGTCAAAGCCAAAAGCAAAACCCTCCACGTGCATGTGGAAAAATACGTGACCCGTTTGTTAGCCGCAATATCGTTAATCTGCGATTCCGTTAGCTACCGGTTGTTATAAGTTTTTCTTGCATTGTTTATATATACTGACACTACACATTATTTTTCCTTTAATAAAAGCATAATATCTGCTATACACACAATATACGTACAGATATTATTATTGAGCTCTGTACTAAACGCACCTCAGGTGAAATAAAAGTGCGTTATCATGCACGTGAAGAAGCATTTCACTATTCTTTATAATGTAAACAATTTTTGTATCTGTCTTTATTATATCATGTACAATGTACAGCAATGATTCGCTCCTGAGTTGTGTACATCACTGTTTTTTCATAAATAACTGAACTTATGAGGGATGAGGTAGTCGAAATCTTTGCTTTGCAGTTATTTCATGTTTCATACATTTCTGCTATGCCCTTTTACTTACATCATGCCAATCGGAGCAATACAGATTTTAGGGTTAATTTAGCATATAATAAATTGAAGTAAAGTTAATTGCGCTTTTTCAAGCATAATAAGGAAACCTTTTATAGTTACTTTATCACTGTAATAATTTCGTGTGTTACAAATAATATTCTATTCTACATGTTGTTATGTTGTATATACATACTTTGATACTTAAGTAAGTATAATAGATGATGTTCTTGATATTTTTGTGTCTAGTATTTCTTGTTCGCAGACATGCATAGAGTATAGATGATATAGATGTGTGTGATTTCCAAAAACAAATTGCTTACATATCTGTATTCTGTATAGTTAGTCTACTATTAAACCAAATATAATGCCTATAGTAATTAATTTCAAAATTAAAACTGTGATATGTGTTAAGTGGATAAAAATAAAAATAAGGATGATGAATAAATACAAATTAATAAAATAAAAATCATATTGATAAATAATTTTTTTTAAATTATAAATAAATCATAAACGAATAACGGTATAATACCAAGCTATAAATAGAATAGCAAAAAGCACATACTAATTATTCTTATAAATAATATAATAATAAATAATATTAAGATTGTGATGCAGTGATGCTGCAATATATTTTATGCTTCATAAGCAAATAAGAGCAACAAGTTCATTTTAGCACGATGCCCCTATCCCAATGATAATAAGTGTTAAACGGTAATTTGTACGTGGTACAATAATTGCACACACCTCTATAATAATTTTTGCATATACTTACTTACCTGTACAAGTATATACAAAATATAAATAATATTAGATAAATATTTTTAAAGCACCTTAAACTTTTCAACTTTTCTATACTTATCTCTGTAGTCTGAATATTAACAAGTTCATTTAAAGGAGGCGAGACGGCATAAGCATGAAGGCAATTAAAGATTTTTCGCAAGGCAGACATAGTACATTGCACATAATTTTAATGCAATTTCCAACATATAACAAGACATATATAACATTATACGAGGAGCGAACAATATAATATAATAAATTACAAGCCTTTCTTGGATTGCATTTTGAGTTGAAACGTTGAGAGATGAAAAATGCTTGTAGAGGAGATTTGGAAGGGAAGGGTTAAATATGCGTATGGTGTTTGGTCTATTGCAGCAGCTCAGCTGATCGACGACGACTCCGCCGCACACACAAAATCTTTTTTTTTGTGTTGGGTTGGAGGAATAAATGCATGTGTGAGGCAAACGGCATTTATGAAGAAATCCTCATTCTTATTATTATTTCCCCACAGAGCAGAACAGACGAAGACAAAGAGTGACCATAGCACCAACGAACGGGCCAGAAGAAGAAATAATTTAACAGTTCACTCCTTCGTTCATCGTCCCTTGATTATATTAAAGCATTTTATTGTTTATTCGTCGATCTCATCATCATCGTCGCAAAATCACAAATGAACCCTCCTGCTACTCTTTCGTCTTGATAATAATTCTTATTAAAATTATTTTAAATTCCCTGGTTTTAAATTATAGTATTAAATTACTAAATATTAATTGCATAAGTTGAAGGTAAGACTTTGGATCTTTTGTATTTATTATATTAATTGTGTTTACCGTATACAAATTCTTAAATAGAGATTAAGTAATTAATTTTAAAATATATAAATTAGATTAAAATTAATATACTTTACATGTGTAAAGTCACGGAATAATCGTGGAATTTTGTTATTATTACTTTTAGTATATGTAGATAGCATTGGCATTGACACATGACTGTGTTTTTATCTAAAATAGCTGGATTTAGTAATTTTATTTTAATATGACGAAAATGTCTAAAATAATTGATTGAATGAATGATTTTTGTCTGTGAATTTATTGCAGTTGGTTTGATTTGATAAGCGAATTTGTAGAAGTCGAAGGCTGTATTATAATACAGAAAATGATATGAGAGCAGTTTGTTTTGAGAGTTTATTTCCTATGGAACTCTGGACTTCGACCTTTTGTTATGTGTATATTAAAGCGGGGAGTATATTGCTGGATTGTATTGATTTTGATTTGATTAGGTCATCGATTCAAGTGTTGTAGTATATTAGTGCAATGTAATGATCTGTCTGCTTGATGCTTAATTTAGGGATCCCTATTTACTTTAGTATACTTATAAGTATAATCGTGTGAATCTTTCTAATATGGATGATTGTGAATTTTGGAAAAAAATAGTGTATTTTGTTTGTTTTATAGTGAGTTGTACTGGAAAAAGGAATGATTGTTGATTGTGGACAAAGTTTATAAAATGTTCGGAGATCTTTCAAGGCGTGGATGTTGGTGGAATGAATGTTGAATGTTGTCATTTTTGTTGTCGCAACTTCGAAAGTAACATTGAAATTGAAATGTATACTTGCAGGATTACTATTACTTGCAATTATTACAGGACGATAGCGTGTGTAAGATTATTGCGCATTGTTTGATATTGTAGTTGATAGTTGGTAATAAGAAAGAATGTGGATATGTATTTTTATATTTTTAATTGTATGCACATTAGATATAGAAGTATCTTATGTTGAATGTGGCTGAGAGCAAGTTCGAGGTGTAAATATACAAACACGAGTCATTATATAGTAGAGGACTTGATTTGATCAACCTTGAGATAGATGTGATAAAGAGTTAAATCCTTGTATAATTAAAAATGATTCGTTCCTGATTTATAGATAACCCAGGGAAGAGGACTGTGGACTCTCATCATCATCGGGAGAACTATCATCGTTCGAAGTCAGTCGACAATCGTGCATGACCGGACTTAGGAACTCAGTTTTAACTTCTCTGATACACTACTTGACTACACTATACTATTCAGATATTCTGGTGGGATCGTTTTGTTTTGTCCGTCCGGTAGACCACGATTGTTCGTCATCATCAAGAATCTTATTACATCAAAACGTCGACGCTATTTGATATACATGCATATATATAGAGTATTAATGCGTTTTTTGTGATTCAAGTGCCTTCTCGTTTGTGATTTGTATGCAGTTGTCTCTGGTCTTCAGACTTGATCAGTTCAGTTTGTAAACTTTATACATAACTTGTAAAACATAAGGACTAAACCAGTTTTGTGATTGTCGTCGCATTGCTTACGTGACTTGACGTAAAAACAAATTACGTGTGGAAATAGTAACTATTGAACATCATCTTTGTTCTGAGTATTTATCTATCTAAATAATTGAGGAAAGCAAATTTTAAAGTCATTTAATTGCTTTTGAATAAGCAATTAAGGGATTTTCAAAAATGAGTGACGTAATTTTTAAAATCGACGAAGAAGCTCATCGGTGTCCAAACGCTGATATATCAGCTTGTGAGTTCTGCAAGTTGTTGAATCATGTAGCCAACGTGGGCCGAACATTCAGACTCAGGTGATTTTAAGATTTTGTTTCTTGGTTTGTTAAAGGCGTTAGTAGCAATAATTTTTTCGAATGGCAGTAACTGCATAGACCCTAGGGTGCGATACATATAGTTACAATTATTAGACGGCATTTAATCTGCACAGCTATCATGTTGTGCTTTCAATGTTTTTGTTCCTGTTTATGAAGCGACTGTCCTTGAGTTCAGTTCAAAGACGCAATAAATGGTTGCAAAAATCTTACTCAAGTTAAAGGTACTTTTACATGCTTATGCCATGAATGCGTAATTTATACTCCCTTGTGCAACATCAAACAAGTATATATCCTTCTCGATAATGTGCATTCGCTCATTCATACGTGTAGGATTCGAACGTCAATAGTCTTTGGTCTTGATTATGAGAGTTGCACTAAATAGCTGGAAGAAGTGCTGATGACCAATTTGTAATTATATGGAATGTTTTGATAAACAGATAACTTACACGAGCCTCCTCTTGTTCATGTCAAGTGTATTTGCGGTTTGTCATAAGCAAGTTTTGCAGCTCGTCAGCTATATTTATATTCCGGCTTCTCACTTCTCACCACATAATTTTTACTTCCTAACTTCCTATAAGTAGTTTTACGACTTATTACGACGTTTAATTGAGCTATGTCGGTTAGGGATACTTAATGTAAAATGTGTATATGCAAATCTCGTATCTTTGTAAACTTGATGGAACACTTCTTGGCTGAATTATGTTATGCACTCAAGTTATTGTCGCAGGTTGTACAGATAATAATGACTATTTTATATGTCATGCTACAAACAAAGAACAGCTGACTATTATTAGTTAATTGGCATACACTTGTAATTTATCATACATGATCTTTGATCCCTTTGACGGATGACAATGTAGCAAGCGGCATCGTATTTGTTATTGTTGTACACATTATACACATGTTAGGTAATCGTAAATGATGATTGAATGTTTGAACTTTGTGTTTGCAGAAATGAACTTGAGACGGTCAAGCTGTTGGAGGAAATTTCTGTATCGGTGCAAGGACTTAGAATTATGGTGGACAAGCTGACTCCACATTTATCTCGGTTCGATTTTGATGAAAAGGTTCAGGCTAATGGATACCGAACCTTCGTTTGGGTTGCCCGTTGCGGAGTTACGAAATGCTTGTACTTGGTTAATGAACTCAATGTCACCAGCCGAATTTACAGTCCGCAGAGTCATCCGGAAATTGCCGAGTATGCACAATAATGTTTACTTCATAATTTTTAATATTCGGTAAAAGGGAAGTACTTAATCAATAATCATTGTAAATCATAGAAAACTATTGGATTGGAGTCGGGTCTTTCGCGTTTTGCTGATTATCATGGATTGTTTGGTGGAATTCGCGGAAACGTCTAATAGCGATTCTTTATTTACATCATCCCAACCGGCGCTGGAGAGATTAATGACAATGTCCAAGGAGCGGGTTAATCTTGTTGGCTTTCATGGAAGATTACTGGGATTCCAGGTATGTATAATATGAGTGTAAAACTATAGTATGTATATAAAATTCGATAGAATCTCTTAATATATTTATCGGTGTTTTGTTAATTCACAGTTTTGTAAATCAGTGAGAGCACCGCTACGGTTTGTATCCACCTTAATGGGAGCATTCTCTGAAGTCTACAAGACTGAAAATCTTTTAACATACTCCATTGTTTCATCCAAGTCATGTACGAATGTAATTCTTGTTGAGAATTTACAAAAATGTAAATGCTTATTTAATAATTTAATCGCATAATTTTTGTATCTTATTCCTGCACAGTTTTGCAATATTGGCGTAATCCCAGTGTCCGGGCAGAGAGGATTGCTAAAGTAATACAAGACGATCCATTGGATTTTTTTAAATCCTTCTGGCTTGTGCCTGAGAAAGGTGAGACTTGAATATTAACAGGTTGTGGTTCTATGTTATGTAATAATATTAATAAGTTTGCTGTTAAACCGTGTTATTTCATTGTAAAGGTCTCGTGCGAATTTTATCGAATTGTGTGGGAGAGCCGGTTGAATCGAACTTGGAAATTGCCGTCCCACCAACTCGTTTGACGGTGAAAACAGTCAACAATTCCACAATTACTATTCTTCCACCCTTCGAATATATTGGAATCAAGCCTGTTATGCTTCGACTGGTGTCCCTAAAAAGACGTTCCGGCTCTGTATGTAGTGGTGACGGACCTGTAGAGAGTCTCTCTAAAACTCTAATTGTTCATTGTCATGGGGGTGGATTTGTGGCTCAAAGTTCAAACTCTCATCTTATCTACTTAAAATCCTGGGCGAGAGGGGCTGGGGCACCCATTGTTTCTATTGACTATTCGTTGGCTCCGGAAGCTCCGTATCCTAGAGCCTTGCATGAAGTTCTATATGGCTATCTTTGGGCGCTAGAGCATGCACATCTTCTTGGTAGCACAGCTGAAAGGGTCATTCTGGCTGGTAAGAGTACATCATAAAGCTATGCAATTTGTTTATAGCTCAATGTTCAAGTCATGATTCTGTACTTACTACTAATGACTATTTCGTTATCAGGTGATTCAGCTGGTGGACTAATGTTGACTGGGGTCACCCTGTTGTGCATCGAGTTAGGGGTTCGTATCCCCGATGGTTTGCTCATTGCCTACACGCCCCAACTATTAGAAACTGCTATTTCACCAGCAAGACTTCTAAGTTTAGCAGATCCTTTACTTCCTTACCCAGCACTTGCAGCTTGCTTAAAGGGTATGTGTTGCAGTACTATTTTATTATTTGCGAAAGCTTCATTTTCAGTTTGATGAGTACCAGTTTTTTTTCTTTAGCGTACTTGGGCCATACTTTTGATCCATCAGTTGCGGATATACCTGGAAGTTTTGTCGAAGGTCCATGGGAGCCCGAGTTCAACAATGCTGAAAATTGCAGCAGAAAATTTACTGTCTTGACTGGACTAGAAGAAGTTGAAGGTGTTAATACACCTGAAGATGATTGGCATTTATCTCCACTCATTGCTCCGGATGAATTACTTCGAAAATTTCCTCCAACTTCAGTTATTGTGAGAATTACTCAAATCACTTTATTCAAAATTGAATAATTTTATAAATTATACAAAAACTAATTATTAAAAAAGTGGGTAACTCTTATACAACTTGGTTCTTGTAATATTATTAGACTACCATGTTTGATCCGTGTATGGATGATTGTGTCGAGTTCGCCAAGAGGTTGAAAGCAGTTGGGGTGCCCACAACGCTGGATGTTCTTAATTCACTGCCCCATGGATTCCTTAACTTCGGAAGAGTAAGTTGCCTGTATTACTGTATATTTACTTAACATTGGAATCTCAGGCTAAAAGAAGCTTTACTCATTATGTATTTCATTCTGCCTCTTTGGTGCTAACATAACAACTTTATTTTTAGGTCAGCGAAGAATGCTATAACGGAATCGAGACTTGCTACCGAAGACTGAAAAGTTTCGTTGTTATATGATGATGATAACATTAGTTTAATTTACGTCAACAGCATTGGAAATTAAATTATATGGTAAAATCTTCAAATGGGACCCTAAACGAGAATATATTGCACTTATAACTAGTGCAGGGAAATCATCAGTGGGATCAAATATATTATGAGGCATGTGTTGTCTTTTAATTTATGTGTAGAGTATTATTGTTGTGAACAATGTCCCTACTATTTGTTCAAATTCAGTGCTGGTATTTTCCGGTATTATGTACTACAAAATAATTTGAATATTTATTGATCAGATATAATATGATAGACAACGATAAAGTTTAACTTATTATGCAGTAGATATTATTATTTAATTCTGTGATTTTCGCTTTAATTCTTTTTTGTACATAGTTTCAACCGCATGTTATTTTTGTTTTGTTAAATATTCCAAAGAATAAACATATAGGGTATTAAGATTTAACGTCAAAGTTTTATAATAAATGTAATAAATTATACAAAAAATTACCCACAAGCTTGGTGCCTGGAAAATTATAAATTATTTTATTTTTAGCAATTATCTGGAAAATATACTTGTATAATATAATATAAAAAACATTGTACTAATAATCAGTTGGATTAACATCAGTGCTAAGCTGAATATGTAAGTGGCCTTAAATACTGCACAAAGAATTTCTCCTCTGTGTTAAAGCAAAGTAGTGTACGTAAATAATGAGTATTTGATTTTATTTTGATCAATCATGAATTAGTAGGTTAGTTTGTTTACCTCAGTGAGTGTAGCGAATTAATTCCGGACACTATGTATTCCACGGCTGTGAAGCTTGTGATGATGAACATATATTTTAGTAGTGTTTTCGCATGTAAAACTTTTTTCTAATTGTAGAAGTAAGCGAAATTAAAATAATAACAATACTTTGTAAATGATTGACGGTTGTTTTACCCTTCAGCTTTTGACATATTTAAGAACGTTCGATTTAATGCAGTGCATTAATTAAATCTATATGAGTAGTTTTTAAAGTGTTCAACGGCTACAATGAACTATAGCCGTTAGTTAAATGTATTTTTACAGTCCTGTTCGCAACTGGTTGATACACCTGTACATATTATAGCCTGTCACACAATAATGCAATTGCAACATAGTAGTTTAGATACGATGTAATAAATTAATCTCATGTGTAAATTATATTTAATTATGTATTTATACTTATGAATGAAAAGAACAAATAAAGTATGTAATACTTATACATATGTCGTATACTGAGCATTTTAAAATCTGATGATTATTTTAAGATCTAAAGCAATATTGAAGTATGAAATGCCGTTATTAGATGATAAGGAAATGATGTCCCAACAAGCTACTAATTTGATAATAGTTTATTTTAGATTTTTTACATCACCATAATAAAGTTTTTCTATAGATTGCGACTTGCGACGACGAGCTACTTTCATTTTATGTGTAATATCCGTGGCTGTGTTGAAATTTAGTTTTTTTATAAAATGAACAAATTAAATGCTTGTTCACGCACAGATAGTTCGTATTTATATATTTATATGAAAAACAATAAATTATAACGACTATTACAATAAGCTGGGTTAATAATATCGTGTGTATATAAATAAATTAGTAGTTGTAGAAATATGCTAAATATACTTGGTCTTGCAAAAAGTGAGTTTTACATTTTGAGGACAGATAGGTATAGTATATAGTGTAAATAATTTATGTCGACGATAATATTATTATAAGGAAAAAAATGTATCACATTGTATATTAATTAGGGCTAGGAATCCCTTCTATACAAGAACATCGTCGAATCTTCTCGATCCGGACTCGTTTCTTTTTATCCCGATGAGGACCACACTTGAGTGTCACAACTTTCCAATGGGATATTGAGGGCTGACACACCGGGAAGGAATAGAAAACTCCTGGGATCCATACCGACACACACTGTCCACTACACATTCGGTTCACAATTTTAAGAGGTTCACAACCATCTAAATTCACAGTCTGCATATATTTCTGTGTCCGACAGCAACTCTTCTTCGACATATTGTTCTTCTTGAGACTAAATAAATTACTAATTTGTCCATTACTTGCCTCCCCATCTGAGGTATAGACCATGAGGGCGGGTAATACAACCCCACCATCACTACTGAGCGTATCCTCATCCTCCGCATTATTGTTTAGGAATGCACCAGCTTTCCCCGCATCACTATTTCTGTTATTATGCTTATTTTTGTTAATAAAATTACTATTTGGTTTCTGTGATGAAGGCTTCCGATTCAGGAACTCCCAGCTCTGTCGGGATATTTTTTTCCGGTCTTCTTTGGACAGCTTGGGTTGTTGACTTGAAACTACCCGTCTACTCCCAGTAGTATTAAGTAGCCCCGTTGTCCTCCCAACCCCGTCGCTTCCATTTGCTATTGTTAACCTACTTCTTCCTTCATTATTCCCATTCCTCCTTTGTTCCGTATATAAAGTGTCCACGTAATTTACACTACTGCTGTCGAACTTGTTGCTGGAGTCGACATTATTATTATTATTACTACTACCATCCGTGACTTCAAACGAAGAGTCAGAGGCTAATAATAATGCTTCTTCAGTACTATTTAAAGTATTTACTGCGCTTTGGACACTAAGGGGAACTGTTGTGGACATTAAAGTTATAGTTAGGATGAGGGCTAGTACTACAGTTAATATTACAATGATTAAGGCACAGGAAACCCATAGTGTTCTCCCACTACAACCGTATTTCTTGTCACTAAAATCACACCGGGTAATTGACGACGATGAACTTGAAGCTAATGATGCTGTCGACAAGTAATCTGAATAGTCATTGCTGTTGGCATCCTTCGCGTCGCTGCTATCTCCCGTCACATTCAGCTTCTCCGTAAGTCCATTTTGTGCAATCTACAAGATTAAATAACAGTTCATTACATCAATTGACTATGTGCATCACTTTTAAATCATTGACAAAGATCACTCTTAATGCATAACTCTGTGTTTATTAACAAAGCAAATATAAAAACAAAATAGAGGCGTAAATTGCAAACTCGTGAATAAGCTCAATCAATAAATGTCAGGATGATTGCTCATACTACTGCATTTACTATTTCCTATACTGTTGCATATAGTAATATAGTATTGCATATACATACTACGTAGTAAGATAGTATTGCAGTTTAATACTACTAAGGTAGTATAAAATAAACTCAGCAATACATCAATAGAAAGATTGGGTTTCAAAAATTGGATAAGAGAAACAAATTAGAGTCAAAATGAGGACAAATGATTCCAATGTCAGCCAGGAGCCGGAAAAGTGCCGACAATTCGGTGCCATGCGGTTTTTTTTTCAATGACTCCCTGTCTCTGTCTTTTTGTCGCTCCTGCCTACATGCAGTGCTACTTGACTGCATACAAACGTTGACTACTTCGGATGCTGTAAGATATAGACAACGCTAATGGATTCAAGAGACATGCCAAAGGCCAACATGAAATAGTTCACTAGATACTATTTTCAACTCCCTAATGAAACAAAACAGGGACATTAAGTTTAAGAAAACAAACTTGATTCAATTCATGATTAGAGCGTAGTACACATTGGTATTCACTCAGATTGGCATCACCACCTACATAACATCCATTCGTTAATAGTAGTACAGGGACACACAAACTTTTATACATAAGAGATATAACATGATATGCCCGTCTCGCCTTTTATCTCTTCCTTTTTCCTTTTTGATTTATTTACTTGCTATCCTGATTAAAAACATCTGGAAAATGTTTTTCACACTCAGTGTGCTTACTAACAAAATTATAACCTTTTATTACTCAAATACTATAGCCGCCTCTTAAATTGTCCTCAAATTTATCATTTATTAGGCAACTATAAGTATATTAATGCTGATACATACAAGGGAAAGAATACAGAAAATACCATTAATTAATTTCATCATCTTGCATTCTGAATGTAAATAAATTCAGCAGACACTGTAAAGTATTATTATATTATATTTACAGTTGGTACTTCGGTACTCTTAAAATTCGGATTTTGTCACACGTGAAAGTGAAATTGCTACATAGTTAGTGGGTGGGGGTGTCTGTCACGTACGTCCAAGAATGCGGATATGTTGGGAACAATTAGGTGTGCGTGCATTATTGTAAAAACAGATGTATTGAAGTATCTATAGATACTTCAATACTTGTAAGTACAGCAAATGTACCAACTGTGTCCAGAAAACACTTGCAAGGTTACAGTTATTGACGGATAGTAAAGCTAAATTGTTGTACGGAGTATCCTCCTTACAAGATACAAAGCTTTTCGAGGAATTGAAAACTAAGCACCTGAAAATTACGGAAATTATATGGTCATAAAGTTTTACTTTTTAGTCAAGAATGCTACTAAACCCTTAAATCATATAAGTACACTTACATGTAGATACATATGTGTTAGTGTTTACAATTACTCCAATTTGCACTACAAAAGAAATTCAGCTGTAGTCATAATAAGAAGGAAGTAGTTTATTGTATGTGTAAATATAACTTGATGAGGTGGTTGCATCTGTTCAAAACGTTTACTTATACCTATCTTTTACATTGTACATATAAGTCAACGTGTGAATAACCGTTCCTATACTACGCATTTATGTATGTACGTATTTGTTTTGAATTTGTTCAATCGAATCGAGACTTATTATCACATGAAAATAAACTCTCACATCAATAATAAGTTTCCAATTACAAAGACTCACTTACATACATTGAAAGTTTTAAATATTTTTAGACAATTAGAGTCTCCGTTGTTTATAGTAGTTTCTTCTCTATCTCTTCGATATTGAGCCCGAAGGAATAGATTTCTATTATTAAATTGTGGACAACTATAATACTTATATACTTGAGCATCCTTCACACATCTCGTCATGAACTTCAGTATGAATGAGTTTGAATGGGAATGAATGGAATTCCAATATATAGCATATGCTATACCACCAGAGAGCAAAATATATACTTATACTATTAGTGATTAGGGAGTATATTGTTGGCATCCGGTGACATTTTCTAATAGAAACAGTTCGAAGCATGACTGGAAGACACCACAGAGGATTTAGAAGTTATAGAACATGAAGTTGCTAAGTAGGTGTCACCTGCAAAAATTTCCTCATTATTCACCGTTCGTGTTTTCAAATTGGTCAATGTGCATGATGCTCTAATTCTTATAACGTACATATATAAATACAGACACTTAACCTAAGACCAAAAGAATTCCAGGCATTTATACGTATTAAAAAGGGTATAAACCTGAACTTAAACAGTTGTTTACGAGAGAAGTGAAGAAGCAAAATATACTACAAAAGCCTTAGATTTGTACACATGTTTATGAGTAAAGTTATAGAAAAAGAAGTATTTTGTGCTGGAAAAACAACTATACACACCTGCGTGTGGGACTCTCCCCCATCGAAAATAGCTGAAGACGATGACGATGACTGTGCTATCAGCGTCTTCCGTAGTAACAAAATCCTCTTCCAAAATGAGTGCTCCATTCCAAGTTGCAGTTCTCATTTACGTCCACACATGGATGTACAATATAATTATGTATGAGTATGTACTAAAACTCGAGGATAACTTTCTCGTCAACATAAATCTTGAGGTTAACTCTTTCAAGGAATTCCATCCATTTGGTGACTGGGTTCAAAAACTGCAATTAACAAAAATAATAAATTCTTTTATCAATAATAAATTCCAAACACTAATATATGTGAAGTATCTACATATACACATGCACAGCAATATTTATTACAATATTGACACTAATACTGTGAAAATCTTCAAGTGCAAGAAATTGGGATAATGGCAATGGCAATAATGATTCTGAAGAGAAAATGTACCGTCTGATATAAAATATTTCTGGTGGTGATGAGATAATAATACGAGAAAAAAACACTGAAGCAAGTTTCTGTTCTTGCGACACGATCCATAATGACTTGTGTTATTTATATCTGGAATTAATTGACATAAATTAGTTCCGGGGACAGAATTAATGATGCACGAAATTATTACCCTCAACTCTTATACGATAATGAAGTCCTCGTTCAAGCTGACTAAAATCCCTCGTTTTCTCCAGTTTGTGAACCTTTATATGAAGTTTACTTATACCTTATATTATATAGATACTTATGCCTTATGCACACATTTAGATACTTTTATATACTACTATATAAGTATTGCTTGTATATTATATAGTAGGCTTTATTATACACACGCTGACCATAGGCACGTACATGTCTCCCCATATAAGCTATAAATATAAAATGCTATATACCTACGATATTTATGTTGCTGTTCGAGTCAGTTGGATTCATTAGAAAAGAGTTGGCCTGACAGGCTGGAGCCAATGGCAGAAAAAATTGAATGGGCTTCCTTTTATAGGATCACCCTTTCCTAAAGGACCACTTATTATTTTCCATAAGAAATTTTTAAAAACTTATGTACTTGCATTTTCCATAGTTACTCGCTTTAAAAAATTGTACCTGCAAACTATTCCATAATGTAGAGAGGGAATCACGACATACATACATAGGTTATATGGTACATTTCTATAGTATCTCTTGAAGTCTAATACTATTTATTGTGCATGATGCTCGGAAGTAGCCATTAAATACTTGGTGCCAGTTGCCAGTGTGCTTTTTTAATATGTATGTACATATATGTATACTTATATAAGTATACACCGTATACACTTGTATACTACTTGCATGTAAACTTTCACATGCATATTGAGTGTATGGGCTACAAGTATGTACATAGGCTAAGGAGTTTACATATACCTAAGTATAAGCTAATAAGAATCCGTGTATTCCTTACGTCAGCAATAATATCCACTTTTTATTTAATGCAAGTTCTAATCCTTCGATTGTGTCATGCTGGCTGTCGCCGACGTGTTTTATTTTTTGACACATTTTTTCTTTCGTCTCATTATTAAACTCCACGTAAATTTTGGATATCAGACTTGAATGGAAAGCTTTTAAATGCCTCCATGCATAAAAACAGTTTTGTTGCAGCACTGCAAAAATCGAGACTTCTATGAGGTCGAAGTCACGTACGTAAATAACGTCACGCCTAAGAATAAAACTTATTTTGATGTATTCTCCCCAGGAAATCACAGTTGGAGACAAAGGTGGTAAGGAATTGCAAGTCCTTAAGTGCATAAATAATAAAGTTGTATAGGATAACACTCTTAATAATACGCTGGCATACCTTGTTGTTACTATATAACTAAATGTAATAAGCTTAATTGTTGCAAATGCTTGAGATTCCCAACTAAAAAAAAGATTTTGCGGTATACGTATACACTCGCAATAGATATTACATTTCACCTCATCGTTACCAAACCAGCGCTTATGTATAGACAGCTTATACAAGGATGCTCACCCTACTACATGATATTTAGTAACAAGTTTAAAGTCCTTTGCGTGGACGCAAATTAATTACCAAGTATAATGATTCCTTGGGTAAGAAGACACGTTCTTTGAATATTTTTGTACAGTCCATGGGTTAACCGAATGCCAGGCAAATCGTGAAATAATGAGATCTCCCAAGGTTAAAACGTGTATAGCGATTGGAATAAAATAAACTTTTTAAAAAAATGGGCTTGCTTAATTTCAAAATTTTATATTTCTTCTTTTCACCTGTGTAACTGCTGGCAAAAGCTCAAAATAACTGTCCCGCTGCATTTTGATGAAACCTGAGTGCATATGTATATAGCCTATGCGTGTATTATTTTGGAAATCAAAGGTGAACTGTCCACCAAAAGAAATTACAAGAGCATTTGGTTATCACGAAAAACACTAATGAAGGAGTGACACGACCACATATGGGCCCGGAAATGACTTTAAAATGATTTGAGCAATTAAGTTAAAAACGAACACTCCTTCCATATACCTATACAACACAAAAGTCATTCACTCACTTCTCCATACTGCAGAAAGTAAGTGTACTTTATTATGCTATACACACAAACATATATACATATGGAGTAAGTAATAAAAAAAAGAAGAAACTAGGTTTCAGACAATTTATTCCGTAGTTTACTAAAATAGAAAAGAAACTGACGCCACTTGAACCTAACTTGAGACTAAAAGCCGACTTTTTTACTACACTTTTGCAATGTTACTCCTCACTTCAAGTCATGAATTATTGAATAATTGAAGGCCGGCACCGGCAATTCATTCTCTCTTCAAGAAACGACACCACCACCACAAGACCCCAGAAAAACTGTTGTTGGCAATACACTGCAGCATATGTGTCTACCTATATAAACTTGTCCTCAAATCTGTTCTTGTCATGCAGCACTATTAGGGCACTGCTTGAGCATTATGCATTGCAGAGCATACTAAAAGCTCCACCAAAGCTACACAATAGCGGAGCACAGAACAAATGGAGCAACCTCACATATTTTAGTAACCTTAAGTAAGCATTGCAAAGTGAAGCAAATAAACTGAACAACATTATTTAAATATTTTTTCCACTGGGGACATAATATAAATTGTAAAATTATTTATCTCCCATTGACATGTTTCGCTTGAGCTAACGATGATGGAACCTTTTAAAAATCCTCAAATGATCTTGTTACTAATACGCTGGCTGCATTAATCTCCAATTAGAATACTTAATCATGATGAGCAGCTTAAATGCTGCTGAAGCAAGAACATACGGACTGACGGAGGCAACATAAACATTGAAACAATTAGTGTGCAAAAATTATGCAACTGTATATAACTATATACATAAAAATGCGTCGCCCTTTTCTTACGAATCCTCTGTGTAGACATGAACAACCTATATGTAAAAAACGGGGCATATACATACATACATGCATGTGCACAATTATGAAGAAAAGACCATATCACCGGGTCTCGACCTAATGTAAGTTATTATGGCACTAAAGTATAGTCGCGTTGTCGCGTAAAATAATAATTATTATTGTTGCCCTCAAAACCAAACCCAAAATTATGACGACAATTGGGGTATAGTCATACATGTATTACTTATGTATAAGAGAAAAGTTATTAAGTTGTGAATTATAAAGATAGCCTGGTGGCAATGAGTATGAATGCTGTGTTTCTATTTTGTGTCTAGCTAGCGTAATACTTATGGCCGTACTAAATACTTGAGTAGTTGCATTCATACCTAATAGTAAATAATAGCAAAGTTGCCCTATTGCAAGACATTATAAGTGCTGATAAAGGGACTAATAAATTGTATGAGAATTGAAATTGGTTGTATTAAATTGTATGATATCATACTTGCCTTGTTCGTGCGTCCATAATCTTGTTACAAATAGATTTTGTTCCATTTAGTTCCGTTTTTTTCTGTGTATGCAATTTTTTTCACAAGTCCTTACAACTCTTATGAATCCCCTTACTTATGCAAATTTTTAGGTTGTTCTGTGGCGGAATCACAAAGGTTTCATTGAGAGTTATTAATATTTTTGCAAGTGACAAAAGTTCACACCAAGTTCAGATGTTGGTCGCCTTCAAAATGACATTCAAACAGAGATTCTATTCTCCTTTTGTATGAGAGACCGTCTGCTCTTTTCACAATTTTATTACGAATGTCTCCAGTCAACTGTCTTCCAATTCACAGGCCTCGTTATATGCACGGTGGGATGTCGTACACACATTTGTTTTGATTTCTCTGTATATAGTGAGACAAAAAATTGAGTCCACACAAGGTTATTTGCTCCGCAACTATGATGTCTTGCCGACGGATGAACGTGTATAATATGCAGAAGCGTACGCTGCAATGAAGTCACGATTACGGATCACCTCACTCACCGTGTGTCTCGGCTTCTGTTTGTTTTATCGATAGATTCACTATATACTTACAATATTATGTTTTCTGACTGGAATAAATATTGAGTTAATCCGAGGACACAAACTTTGCAAGGCACTCTCATTCCGTGAAGAACGGCAGCTCAGTGGGCTCATGCTTGGAATATGAAGACATGGTTGTGAGACGAATCTATCAAGTGTCGAAAAGAAATTTTCTTCAAGTATAGTTATACTTATTGGTCTTGTTCAAGTGGTCGTTAGTGGAGATAAAAATATTTCAAGTGATAATTTTTAATGTCAAGAAGTTGATCATGGAACGAGTAAATATCTTCGTTATCACACTGTACAACAAAATAATATATATACTTGACTATATATGACTGAGAGCATCTATATATATGCACTTGTTCAGTACTCGCATGTACACACATACACACGGTAGAGTTGAAAAATGAATGAGTGTTTGAAGATATTACACTCTCGTTGACACTCATGAACTGCACTAATAATAATTATAATTTTTACTTCCAATATTCCGAGTCATTACTGCTCGCGAAGCTTTCTGAACTGTGATGAGTTTGATGTGAGCACTGCTCCTATACTGCAAATGTGACTGGGATGTCTGTAGGTACTTTGAAGGGGAACGATAAATATATGATAATGCTGTATAAGCAGGAGTTCTCTCCTCAAGATTGTATGAGAGGAGTGTACATTTACCGAGCACGCTCAATTTGTTAGCCGCTTGTTACAAATTTAAAGGGCTAATGACAATGTAAGTGGAGCCGCACTGTTGTTGACTCTCAGGAGGTGATCTTCGAAGCTTTTCAAACAACTGTCTTGGCTTGTGACTTTGGCTCAGAATAAGAGCAAACTTCTGTCAAGATTTTGGTCACGCGTCCGACTGTAGTCTTGATGTTCTTTCCTCTCTCTCCATACTACTCTCTCTCTCTCTTGCTGTGTGTAAACTCACTCATTCTTTCTTTCTCTCCCTTTTTGATCCTTCTCCCTCCGTTTCTTTTCTGTACACAGCGTCAGTGAAGACGAGTACGCACCCACGTACACACACACACACACACACACACTCACAAAACAAGAAGAGATTTCAAAGGTTACGGTCTGGCTCCCTTCATACATTAGGACCAGGACTACTGGCATAGTGGCTCCCTTCATCTCAACTTTACCTTCTAACCCGTAAGTATACTTGTATGAGGTAAAGTCTCTCCGTCAGCGTCGATCGTCCTTGTAACCATAGGGAGGATAAGTAAGTACCTGATGATCGTCATCATTATCATCATCAACATTATCAGTTATCAGGTGCATGTAAGTCCTCCGAAAAACGTCTACGTGAAACTGTTCAACTTGTTAAGGAGGAAACATTCTAGTATATACTAGTAGTAACAACAATAATAAATAAGGTGGCCTTTCGTAAAAATCCTCCTGTGGACAACCCAATAATTTTCTTGGCTACCTTATTTTACCCTTGGCCCATACACTACAACCGTCTTCACATCACAAATACATGTAGACGTCATGAAAATAAATAAAAACTGGTAGCAAAATATTTATTTCATTTAGGAAATAAGATATGATTAAAACTTCGGGAAGACAGCTACTTAACGAGTAGCCGAACAAGTTATATGGACTCTGTAAAGGAACTTAAAAGGGGTAACGTCAGATACTCAAGCGAGAAAGAGAGGGAGAAGGCGATATTGAAGGCAATGTGGTGCCATAAGTATGAGCAAAGAGTCGGTCTTATCATGCACTGGAGTCAACCCGTGTCGTCATGAGAAAAACAGAGGAACAGAGTATGAGAGAGAGAGAGAGAGCGAATGGCTGATACTCGATAAAAAGACTAAAATAATAAACATTTGACATCCACGTCCCTTCAAGAAACCGCCAATGCTAACAATGCAATGTAATTAAAAAGGAAGTTGTCTTCATTCAAGTTTCCTTAAATAGTAAAAATTGCTTCAAAGAGATCATATCAACCAAGTCACTAACACATGTTGTGTCTTGTGCCTTCTCGGACAACAAACCGTCAAGTGTATAAAAGAAAAGGTTTTTGGTCATAGACTCAGATGCCGATAAAGGGCCGGGGTTATCTCTTGTCGTCTCCGTTCACCCAGATACATACATACATACATATGTTGGCAAAGCCTTTTCAAAACTTTGTTATTTTTCTGAGGAAGTAAGAACAAAACGAAGGGACGCGTGAAGTCATGCTTCTTTTTCTTCTTATTATTATTTCAAATAATATTGTGAGTCATGAGGTAATGACAGCTATTCCATCCTTCACTTGCCCTCTTCATCCATTTGAACCGTTGAGTTAGTAACTTGCCTTTATGTACAAAAGTGAAGGCGGTGGAAGCAGCAGCGGTCTCTTTAAAATCATCCAAAGTTTCTGCTGTCCTTGTCATAAAATATTATTATGTTTCATATCCCCATCAAGCACATCAAGGTTCCTTAAACAAATTAGTACTTTAGCCTGTCGTTAGTCATCCTGATTTTCTACTGACTGTCCTTTAGATACAATGCAGTCATACTGATTGGTAGGACCAGCATGATGTGTAGAAGCTATAACAGTGGTTGTCAGGGGTAGGATGTGCTGAGTATGCACACGGTGTGTAGTTACTCCGCTGACATTGCTGACAACACCAGTACAAATTATACAGCCTACAGCGAAAAAACCTTTGAGCTAATTTACTAAAATGCATTCAGTGTTAAGCTGTCACATTTTACGTCAACTTGATGGCCCTTGTCCTCTTGTCAAAACTTAGAGGTTAATTAGAGGCTAGGAAGCTTTTTTGTCTCATTGCATAATAAAGTTTACCGTAAGTTCCTCGTTGTCTTAATGATGATTTTATCGACTTGAACAAATGCCACAATGCTGGAGAATAGGAGACTAAAAATGATTATGAAAGTTCGTTTACATGTTTATACACTTCCATCGGTACATACACGTTTGGGATTTTGAATTGCATTAATGGGTTTGAATTTGTACAGTTTAGCATTACATTTTATAGTACGAATACGAATACGAAAGGAAACGTGAGTCCCGTCTTATGCACAGCAAGCACGCACGGAAGCGATGTGCTAGAAACATTCTGTGAAAGATTCCAAGAAGCAAAAACCGAATGTTGCCGACAGAGTTGCAGCTTTGGCTTGGCGCTAAAACGATATGATGCAATAATGGCAAAGTAGAGCGTGGAGCTTCATGCTTCCATATAATATACGGATGGATCGTCAAAGTGATTTATAATGGAAGAAATGAAAAACGATTAAGAATTAGGTCTGAATAGAATAACAATATATACACAATAGTTATAAATGATTGCTCCTTTTAGAGACGATACTGGCTACACACACAGGAACAAAAAATACAAATAATGCTTTTCCCTCTAAGTCTGAACTTTACTTTTCCCAGAAAACCGGAGCCTGTCTACAAATATATAGAGATGCAGATATTTACCATGAAACTGAGGTAATACTACACGAGTGGGACAATTTAGGGTTTGAAGGTGTTTAGGGCCTGTAAAGTATATGATTTCGTGGAGCATAACAACTAATCTATATTTTGCATCAAGGAATACTAATGCACTGGAAACCTAAACAAATACTGTACAGCGTTGAATAAATCCTATGCTACATATAGTATACTACTTGTGTGTAGTGGAAACTGTACACGTACACATTATATGTTTTGTCATTTATACTTATATACCTACATACATATACTGAAAAGAGAATGATTTGGTTGAATATTGTAGTTTGTAATAGTTTTTGACTCTATGTGTACCTTATACTTGTACCTACTTTTACTTGTATATATGTGTGTGTCTTGAGCGGAATCTCACTGGCGACGGTCTGGAGTGGAAGAGAGCGAAGCATAGAAGTTGGAGTTTAGTCTGGTGCTGGTTTTCTTATAAAGTTTTACTAGTTACTTCACTCCTTCAAAGTCTTCTTCTCTCTATACTTTTTACCTATAAAATCTAGTTAATATGTACTTGCCTTCCTTGTTCCTTTCCTTATGTACACTTTACTCCAGACTTAGGGAACTCTCTTGTGAACTCCACGACTGGATTGGGACTTTACTGCCTTTTACTTGCTCAAAAACATGCATCATGTACAGAGGACTTACTACACACACACAGAGGATTTTCTAAGCAAAGAGCTAAAGATACTTACTTCACTACTACGCGACCACTACAAGCTTCGTTCGTAGTAACACACACACACACACACAAAATGTATAAAATGATCCTGATGGTCGATGCTGATGGTTTGAGGCGCCCAGCAGCCTGGAGCCACCGGAATTTTTCTGCCTTGCCAAAAACCTTAATTGAGTCCCGAGAGACACTCAAAACTCCTGTCTACAAGAATCATATTTTACCCAAAGGAAATACGAGACTCTGTGCATCAAGCTTTACCACACGTCGCCTCATTACATATTAAAGTCTTGTGGGGAAAATTAACATCTTACGATCACCGTTTACATCTTTTCCCCATACAACAACCACACAACACACTGTGTCATAATGAGGTGATCTTCATATTTCTTCAACCTTATTGTTGTTATCTCATTGTATAAAAGTAAATCTTCCAAAGGATCACTTCCACTATTACTCCAGCAAAGCTTGGTAGTAGTATACTAATCGTAAGTACAGTACTTGTGTCAGTATGTGAGGTTTATGTGTAACATGGGAAGAAATGTATAATAACTGCTACCTAAATATCCTCTATAGAGAATGTTATTCAAGACTGATGACTGTCTCCGTCTTTATATGTATGCATGCTCTCTTTTTCTTTTAATCCCATCATGGGACACCTACTTTTGAAACCGAAATGCACCAGACATGTTACACATTGCATGGTCAGTGATTATGCTTATCCGATCCCATGTCAATCTTCCAATGTTATACTCCAACATTGACATATTCAACTGAATCAGTTCCAATTTCTGCCTCACATATTACAGATATTTCATATATTCGACGACTACTTCAATCACTCTGATGTGTGTTACTTTCTAGTGAATAACATACAGACAGTCCAGCCAAATGGGGTTCAATATTATTCAACAGTGACGGGAATTCCTGGCACCTATGTCTTACTGTCTGTATAAATAGTTGAGCAACACTGTCTGTAATTATTTGTGTGCTTTTCCGTGATTTGTATAGGACAACATTATTCTATTATATAGAATCTACATAACGTGGAGACGTCCATTATGAGGATAAGCTATAAAGAAAAAAGCACATTGTAAAATACATATAGAAAGCCCAATGAGTTGTTGGCTACAAATATACGAGCAATAAGCATTTAAGCAGACAAAGTTTTTTGGGAGAACTCCCGTCGACTTACATTCCATTAAAAACTTGTTGAAGAAATAGGTGGTAACCCACAGGATTAATTGACAGGCAAAAGTAATCATATTTACCAGGAAATCACATACTTTGGCTCAAAAATTGTTACTTTTCAGGATTCCTCTCTCTCTCCCTCTCACTCCTACATGGGCATCACATTATCTCACATACACTTGACGGTCTGCCTATACGCTTTTGGGTTAAAAATGATTTTAGGAGTGGAGGCAAGTGGTACTTAACCCCATGCACCGATAATTAATAACATAAATAAAGAGAAAAAAGCAGGTTGCAGTTACATTTTTTTACGACACACAAAAATGTTGTGTGCACGTTTTTTCAAAGTTTGCATCGAAGGGAAAATCAACTTATGTAATTGCCTGGCGTGGCATTACCTCCGATGTAGATATATGTAACTATAAACAGGGTTATTGTACTTATGAGCAACTGCACACGCCATGCAAACAGATTAGAGGTTTCCCAAAGTGTTACAGTCGCCGATCTTGGGCAGACTGCTGTAAATCAAGTGTAAAGCGAAGGCAAGAGTCAATAGATAGGCGGATCTCCAGCTCTCGGAAATGTAGCAAAGCCACGACATTGATGACAAGCCCATGTACTTACACCACCAGCCATGTGGGTTCATGCTCCAAGTCACTCTATAGTGGAAGTAGTAGTAGAATAGTAGTAGTAATACTGACACCGGACAGACTGCCAAGTCACTCGAACGAAAGATGATTATACGACAGAGTCTACACAAACGCTTTACGCTGCAAATTGGATTTTCCATAGCATGCATATACATACACAGCGTGATTAATAGGGTGCAAGGATGAATGACATGAGGACTTCCGGGATATGAAATCCCAAACGGTTTACAAAGGCTTTATAAATATTACTCAAAAGCCCTGGTAATAACAAATAATAACAACAATATAAACAAGAATTAGTGGGTTTGAAGGATTATGGGTTAGAAGATGTATGGGAACAAAGGGAAAGAAAATGGAAAAGCTATAGGGAATTAATGGGTCTAACTCTACTTTGTGTATATATGAACCATGCAGAAGATGAGGGAAATAAATCGTAAAAGTGTTGCCGGCCTTTTCCTCTCAAATGTTACATGGATGATTGCGGTGAAATAATGCATGTATATGTGTATGGAAATATATGTATATGGGTGTATTAAGTGTATGTGTGTGAGTTGAGGAAGAACGAGGAAAAAGTCAAGGGAAATGCACTAAAAAAATCTTGTGTGGAGACTTTTATATTGATTTAGTCTGGGGGATATGCTAGAAAATTGGAAAAGACTCTCGCTGCCTCCTGCCTCTCTGGCACCAACCTTAACAATGAGCACAAGGAGATAGACAGCGAGTGAAGCGAGATGAAATAATCATCATTTTTTTCCTGGCTACATTTTGGCGGCATGGGTTCATATACGCGTACGCCTTGCGCCCACAACTTTACTGTCGCGACATGACTACTTATTGCGTCGCCCCTTTCCCTGGTTTTATTCACTACGGGAAATTGTTGAAGCAAAAAGTTAGTTGAATTTTTTTTCTACACTTGAGTGAGAAAAATAACTTCACAAATCTGTGAGTGCGTATGCTTAGGTAACTATAACAGACTTCATTTCCCCTCAAAAACATTGTAATAGACGACATGAAAAAATACTTAACTGTACCTAAAAATTTTCGAGGATCATAATACATCCTCTTTACTATTAACCATAACAACAGTGAAGGGGATTCCAATCTACGGCTTGCGTACATTCATTACAAAATGCGTTTATTTTTATGGATATTGCACCAATCATCTGCATTGGTATAAGGATGAGCAAACCAAGACTACGAGATTGTTCCGTGGTTGTCTATGTATGCCCCAAAACTTTTACACTGCAGATTACAGACAAAATTGAAATACCTAGTTTCTCATCCTTGTTGGTCACCATGACTCGGTCGTGAGAAAGAAAATAAAAAATAATTAATAAATGATGCCTTTGTCAATAGATAATCCTCAAGTGCAATTATTCACACGTAACGACATAACCCATGTAGTATAGACGGAAAAGCGTTTTATCTCTAACAAGTATTAACCTTATTGCTTGGGAATTTCGTCGATGTCAAGTTCTTGACTATCAGTTTTGCCACGGCGACGACGGAGCATATCTGGGGTCAAATAGAACTGGTTCAAACCGAAATTTCCTGACTCAGGAAATGTATTAGTAATACATAATGTTTCGATTAGTATTTGGAGCCTACAATTAATACTGGATGTGTGTACAGATGCTCACATTCCGTAATAAGTGAGATCCAAGTATGAAAAACACAATAGGGGGTCCCAAGTTAAACACAGATAATAATTAAACATTGTCCGCCTGATTGGTTTGTAAACAGGTAAACAATCACATACATATTGGTTGATCAGGATGTCTCCTTTGGAACATGTTTTTCATTATTATGTGTAAATAAATGGCGTACTTGTACTTTTTATTAGATACATACAGTCAGAGTAATGTCGCCTAAATATAAATTAACTCTGCAAGTGACGTGACTTTACTACTAGTAAATTCCTTCTTTTTGATGTGGTACGGAGAGTGATGAGAAATGATGCTGTTTCGTATTGCGCAACTTGTTTGTTCCTAACTCTGATAATTTGAGTAAAACATTTCGCTTTCGGTTTCCAGGCGCCTCAAGGAGTCCGTGGTGCCTATTTTAAGCAAAACAACCAACTAGTATGTGGTAACCGCAAACAATTGATTTGGCATTGAAGCCGAGAGAATCAGTTTCTCTTCTGTCTATAAATGCTTGCCACATTCCCTGCTTTATTAGTTCCGATGTTCTACAAAAAACAACGCTTATATGTACGCTTTGATGGAAAGATAGGATGTGATGTCGTCGCAAGTGCACATTTAAACCTTAGGGAAATTGATTGTACTTTTAATTTTCTACTAATTTCAGCACAGGAGTGCTATCTATGTATGTCGGTAAAGGCAGATGACGGACGGGCAGACATCCGCAGCTCTGCATTACAGTTCGCTACGCGATCCTAAAAGATTTTGAGTGGATATTGAATCACACTCAGACTTTTCCAGAAAATAAAGTCTAGAAGCATATTGTCATGCAATAACAATAAAAAGTGGGAAAGTTCTACTTTAAGGGTTAGTAAAAATGCTATTTCTAGAACGATTATGCAAACGAGATCACTGTCTATAAAACGTTGAACGTCTTCCGATACTCTCATTCTCTTGAATTTTTTAGGTATTAATAACTACAGATACATACATGCTTTTCTTAATTATGACCACGAGCCTCATTGCTCCCTCCGACCTATTTCCATACATAGTGCTATTTGTATGATACTTAGAAACGCCTCAATTTCAACCCAAGGCTCAAGAGTTCTAATGTCAATCGGCATCTGGTGATGAGAAAGAATTGAACACATTTATTCTGTATACACAACGTTTTCGTCAATTCAGTTCCACTGGAACTGATACACATTTTAGTAAATATCGTACCCTGCAATGCAGGCATTTCATTGTTTACAGTAGATATTTCATTTTCTCATAACAATACCTACTCATTACTTTATTTATACACAAAATTATTTTTAGATTACTATTTGATTTTAGTCTAACAATAAAAACAGGAATAGATAAAACGCATAGGATAAGCTTATCTTTTAGATTAACAATGTCAAGCTACTGATGCTATTATGATTTACAAACTTTTAACCTCAGAATGACAAAGTGTAAAGCAATGTAATTTTTTCAAAAGCTTGCTTTTCAGTATAACATTATCAGATTGGCAGATAACATTTAACTAAACATTTAATTTTAGTCTTAGCGTTGAAAACATATAATATCGTCAAAATATGAGGTTATTGCATTGTATAAGTCGGTTCCATAACAGCCATCTGTACGAAGATAAAGTAACTCATTGTATAAGTATTGGGACGACAACAAGTTGGCCCACAAGCCGAGATGTCGGCCTTAGGTTATACGACGATTATCCAAGGGTTGAAGCTGCGTTAAACATTCTGACATTTTTCAACCGCACATCATCTAGCAAAACATCATCCATGAGAATAAAGTAGTTAAAGATCGCCAGTACACTAAATGTAACAAATTATTATGTAGAACATATACTGACAAAACATGCAGAGCTACCAGATTTAAACCATCAAAATAGTAGACTTAAAATTTTGTTAACATCTTACCGCGTAAAGCACAAGAATGGTATTTTTAATTAGATACTTAAAACAAAACTCCGCCACAAAAAAGCCGAACATATGCTATATTTTCGGAAATTAAAAAAAGGTATTTATGGTGGCAAAGCATATACCTAGTGTTGGCAAAATGAAAATGCCCTCGTGTTTCTGCTCGCCTTGCTGAAAATGCCCTGCCCACTGGGCAAATGCCCTAAAAATCTGCCCATGGCAGAAAATTTAAAATGCCGAATTTTTGGGCAGAAATCCCGGCATTTTGGGAATGTTTCCAATTTTTTAAAAATTACACAGATAAATAAGATGGTACAAAAGACAAACTATCGTCAATAAATTGATAACAATTAATTAGTAATAATAATTTAAATGAAATTCTAAATACGTAAAATATTTGTCGCAAATATATTCAGGAAAAAAATTCGAAAATAATCACTTTTCCAAAAAGTGCCCTGAAATCTTGAAAATGCCTCGAAATTTGCCCGATTTCCTGCTTGAAAATGCCCAAAATGCCAATGCCCAAAATGTCATTATCCCTCATTTTGCCCTCAACTGAAAATGCCCAAAATGCCGTGACATTTTGGGCAAGCGAGATGCCTAAAATGCCTTGGCATTTTCAGATTGCCAACACTAATACTACAGTACGTAAAATGCAAGTTTTTTACATTTCGACACTTCCAATCGGACAAATCGCTTACGTAATCATAATATATAATACAGTATCGCTCCATGTTCCATTTTTGCAAACGAATGAATTTAAATGCAGCTGTATTGATTGCAACCTAATAGGTGTCTTGATTAACAGTCATAATAAGACTTCTTACTATGATTTTGTTAATTAAAATTTCGACTAAATGTGATAAGAACAAGAAAACGTGTAATTTTAATTTACCGAATTTATTATGTAGCCGAAATTAAGTATTTTGTGAGTGCGTTGACGTTATAATGAAACACGTTTATTTGTAGTATATACTCTGTTAATAAGCAGGTGTCAAAAAGGAGTTTGGTAGGAAACCCTTGTTGAGAAGTCACTTGTAAAGTGGTAACGGAATTAAGACAGTTTGGGTTCTGTGTTCTCCCATCAGTGAATATGCAAACAGAAATTGTAAAACAGAATTTCGTATAGTACAAAAAGTTGACACGCAACGTCACTTGACCGACACTCATGTCACGTCATTATCTAGAATAGGTGCAGGTATGAAAAGTATAAGTACCATTAGTATCCGATCTTGATTATGGTGATTTTACATACCCTCTTGTTTTTATGGAGCTCCAAAATAAAATCAGGTAGTAATAAAGCAAGAATACTCCTAAATTTTGACTTTTTGTAAATATTATCGATATGATTCTGGTCTAAGAAACCTATATACTTTATTATACCTACAAATATAAAATATTATTTGGTGCAAAAACAAACTGTTAGCATTGTTATTGGTTTTGGTCCAGAAATATCCTAGGACAGATCCGGAGCTATCGCGGTGTCAGTCTCGGTGAATGTGCAACGGATTCAAGATAATCTATTTGATTTCGCAGTGATATTTAGAAAACTACCGTCACAACTATTAGCATACGCAGTGCCCATAATTCCTGCAATTTATTACAAGCATAGACTCCATTGAATTGTTCTTCCAGGAGGTGACACTCGGCAGTAAAAATTTGGGAAAAGACTTTAAATGTCGCTTTCCGACGTGGACAGCGGTGTAATCTAAATGGATTCAAACAATAAACACCATGACTGCAAATTAAATTAAGCTGCTTGCAAGCTTAACTTTAAATACACAATGTTTTTTACATTTTTTAGCAAAATAATAATGAAATAAAGTAACAAACTATAAAGTGAGACTGTGGTAGTCATTACATTATTTTAAACCGTAATTTTGCAGTACTTTTAAGAATAATTTACAAAATGTCTACAATTTAATAAAGATCTTGCCAGAGAAAAGTTTGATAAAACGTTTGTGGAAGGTTCATTTCGGACACTTGTAGGTAAATATACCGTCAACTATATTAATAATAACTAAATACTATACTCCTCGATGATAATCAAATAATATTTGAAGTCCTAAATTTTACAAACAGTATATTAACAAGTTTCAACTCGCCTCCTTAGTTAAATTTCGTATACTCAAATTACATATAAAACTAAATGATTTCTAAGCATTTTAATAACCTAGTAATGCATATACATAATAATACAATAGGGAAGAAAGGACAAAAGGTCATTAAAGACTATAATGTCTTTAATGACATTATAGACATCATTTAAAGTTGAAGCCTTTATACTGGGTATAAAAATTAGGACCTCCACAATTAATAAAATTGCATCAAAAAGTATAAATTTTAGTTTATAGAAAGTTCCAGAAATGAACCTTCAGAAAACGTTTGTTCAAACCTTTGTCAGGTAAGGTATTTAAATTGTACATTTATTTTGAAATTATTCTTTAAAGTACTAAAAACCTCAGCTTCATTCATGCAATGACAACAACCGGACTTCATAGTTTTAGTCATTTAAAATTTTATTATTGTACTCAAAAATGGTAAAAAGAGTTTATATTTTCAAGTTTTCATCAAATGCACATTTACCATTGTAGCCACGGCGTTTATGGTATCAATCTTTTTGGCTTTCATCTCTCTCCACGTCGGAAAGCGACGTTTGAAATATTTTTTCAAATTTGTCCAACCGAGTGCCACCTTCTGGAGGAACTGCTAAGGCAACAAAAAATCGTCCTGCTGCCACGTGTAGGACAATGGATTTGTGCTCAATGCCGGGAGAGCCTTCAGCCGTTGCTTAAAACAATGAGGCTTGGGCATTGCCCAATGGATGTAGACGACCTCCAGCCCATATAGGTACACATATATTATTGGTTATAATGTGAATGACTATAGTTAAGCCAATATTGTGCAAAGCCTGCTAACAGATGAACATTGATTGTTTAGTTCGAACAGGAGGAGGACATCAACAAAGATCCATGCATCATTAGCAACCCACTGCACGTACTTCCCACGATATATGGTCCATAAAATTTTATAAAAAAACACCGATGGAGACCCAACAAATTAAATATATTTTGCGTTTAACATTATTATATTTTGCAATTTGCTTTTAATAACCGTACCAGTGTACTTTAAATTACGGGTACTATAATTGTGCACAAAATTTTTTTTCCAATATTTTCGCATTTTTGTTTATAAGTTTCTGCCCGTGTTTGGCTAAAACTTACTCTTGTCTTGTAGAGAATTCAGTTCTGAATTGAATTCTGTTATTCTTGCCGATAAAGATGCTGTGAGCATTTGAAAAATAATTGTTTAGAGCGAAACGTCTAAATCACCAGATGAATTAATTAACCAAATAAATTTAATAATGCATCAAGAAAATGTCCAAACCGTTACTGTCTTGCACATAACTGCCATAATTTGCAATTTTTTGTTTGCCTGGTGGTTTTATTGTTT
The DNA here is from genome assembly GCA_034696945.1 of Lipothrix lubbocki. NCBI lineage: Eukaryota > Metazoa > Arthropoda > Collembola > Symphypleona > Sminthuridae > Lipothrix > Lipothrix lubbocki. The sequence continues at coordinate 596 of JAQGAK010000836.1, read as the reverse complement.
ACCTGCCATTTTAATTTTCTGCCTGGTGAATAATTATTTACCCGCTGATTTATTTTATTACTGGCGATATGCTAATAAACTGGAAGTAAATTTATCTGGCGGTCGAAATAATTACTTACTGTTGATGTCATTATAACGCTTAATAAATTTATTTTATTATTAGTTAATGTAATTTATTTTATTATTAGTTAATGTAATTTATTTTATTATTAGTTAATGTAATTTATTTTATTATTAATAGATGTATTTATTTTATTAATAATTAATGTAATTTATTTTATTATTAATTAATGTAATTTATTTTATTATTAGTTAATGTAATACAATAAAAGTTATTGTCATTAATTATTAACGTTATTATTATTGTTGTTGTAATAGAAAAATAAAAAGGAATTATTTAATTATTAATTCTTACAAGGAAATTAATTTCTGTAGGTGTAAAATAAATAAAAATGAAACCTATAAAATGAGAAAAAATATAATAATAATAAGAAGAAGAAGAACATGGAGAATGTGAGAATGAAGATGTTTAATAATATTGCAACAACATGTAATGCAAACTTAGGATTAATTTTGTAATTAATTATATAATAATA